>JABFPK010002402.1:0-10218 GCA_022817445.1 Habroteleia sp. ZL-2020
GAATAATTTTTGTCCTTTTTCCCCTAATAAGTAAGTTATTGGTTCTAACTTTACGAGTCCATAATATCCTTTCAGAGTATTTGTTGATATATTAATATTTGGTATTGGCAGGAACTGTAAAGAATAAATTGTCAAGTAATTTGTAGATATTATTTTTATTATAAAGTAAGCATATATTTTTATAGTATTTATTTGGCGATTTGAAAATTTTTCTCGAATAAAGTCAGTATTTAAAAGAAGTGTTTTATATAGATGGAAGGATGATCAGAAACTTATTTATGCACCCAAAATATGATTTGCGGAAGGAAAATTTGAACAAAAAATGTTCATCCCTTTGCTCAATTGTGTTCCAGAAATCTGAATTTTAGGCACCTAAAATTGGTAAAAATTTTGTTTCTTCATTTGGTTCTTTAAACACCATTTTCTATCTTCTTTCATATTAGGGATGTCATTTAGATTGAATTTTTTGAGATTTCAAAAAATCGACAATTACTAGCGTTATCCCCTTTTTTAAAGAAGTTATTATATCCCTTTTTACAACCACATATTGCAATATCAATTTTTGTAACGGTTTTCTGAGGTATTTCTTTTAACAATCAAGTTTCAAGATATCCCTTTATACACAAAATTTAAGAAATCGTAACGTAATGGAATAAATTCAATACATTGATTAAAACGTAGTGTTTATTATTGGCATCTTACTTCAACTTATGATTATGTTTTGCGTTAAAAATATGTTATATTTTACTTACTTTGCTTATAATATTTTTCATGCTTAAGTACTTGTTTGTTATGTCTCCAGCTTCGGTCAGTGGTGCATCATAGTCATAAGATGTTATTTGAGGTAAAAATGATTTTGAATCTTCACCATTTGCCCCTAAATTAAAATAAATAAATAGGTTTTTAATTAAAAAATTGACATAGAGAAAGAAGTAAGGGTAAAAAGTACATTTTTCTGGAGCAGGGTAAAGTAAAATATTTGCAGTGACTAATAGCGTCTCCTGGACTCGGTCTGAATGTTCTATTTTAGATTATTTACTACTATTTTTATTGCTTCTGATCTTTATATTTCTTTTAGAAGAGAAAACAATAAAAAACCTTTCTTTACTCAATTTTATTATAAAGTGATAGGAAATTAGTTCTAAAAATTAATTCACATTTTACCACGAACCAGAAGTGAATCCAAAATTAGTGCCACCATGGAACATATATATATTAACTGAGGCGTTCAAGGTTAGCATTTCCATTAATTTTGCTGCAACTATATCTGATGGTACTGTTTGGAGAGTTTCATTCCAATGCGTTAACCATCCAGGATAAAATTCAGAATTAACAAGTGGTCCCTGAAATTAAAATACAGTTGTTTTATGTACTGCATTTAAAATATTCTGATTTATTTTTTACTATACATTTACATCTATCAATCAGGATCAATTCTGAAATACAGGGGAAATATTTATCAATTTCATTTACGTATTATGAATATTACTGTAATATTATAAACGATATTAATAATATAAATAAAATTAAAAAAAAGTTGCATAAATTGTTTGAGATAAATGTGCTTTTGATTACATGACGTAAATGCTCTAAAATCATACATGAATTTAGGTATTAAAATTGTGTGCAGTTTATTCAGCAAAGTGATATACAGTTATATTTTTTATTTCAAACTTACTTTGGGTGTAACTTTTCGCATGGCTGAAAAAGCTTCACGGACATCAACTTTTGTTCCAAAGTCAACGGTTGCGTATGCTCCAGGTGTACTACCGCATTTTAACATATTGTTACTTAAGCCGTCCGTTGTATATAATACAGCTTTATTTTGCACGTAATTTTGAAATAAATTTAATAATCTTTGCATGTAATATTTGTCACAAGCATTATAACTACCATACTCATTCTCCACCTGATATACCAAAGAAGTTATAGTTATTAACAGATTGCAAAACAAGAATTTTTATTAAGGTATAAATAAAATAAAGATAAAGACTGTCGAACTTTTAATATATAAGTGTGATGTATAATACTTTATTAATACCGCATGACCGGAAATTCAACATCTTAATAAATAGTATATATATATATATGTAAGGGAAAACTTTTACGTTATTTTTGCATCATATAAAACTATAGTGCTTTATGACAATTTAATACATTAATATTAATATTACTGCCGAAGTCTTATACTTACTTGAACCATTATAATTGGTCCTCCGTTTCCTCGTAAATATGGTTGTATTCTACGAAATACATTATCTATATATACTTCTACAAACTCCATGAACACTGTAAACAAAAAATTAGTCCTATGAAATTTGTATATATTTGTATAGTTTGAGCACGTTATAAGAAAACTATAATATTATGTATAATCTATTTAAAATTTCTTTTAACAATGATACTTTTTACAGAAGTAGTTTTTAATATGGTAAAAGTAGAAAAAGGTTTCGTATTATTCGCGAAAATACGCGGGAAAGTAGGAAAATGTAGGAGAAAGTTCATATTTTCAAACAGGACACCTTATTGCACTTTTACGAATATTTTTTCATACATTTTTATGATATTTTAACAGACTATTTCGAACTTTTTCAGATATAATTATTTCTACAAGGGTACGTATCGATTTTACAAAATTTCAAGTCAATCCGATAAAACTTGTAAGAGTTAAAGAGCATGTAAATTTAGAAAAGATCTTTTTGAGAAAAAAGCGTTTAATGTTTTATGTTAACGTAACCACTAAACATGTTAAACTAACTATGAATCTGCAATATCTGGAAATTATAAATGAGACAAACATTGCTTACACATGGCAGCGCAAGAAACGCAACAAGATTATTTGCTCCAAATCCGCTTATAACAAAAAAGTCTTCGGCCACCTGTCTAATGAATATCTGTCTAATGAATATTCCGATTCTAAATAATTGAAAAAGTAATTTAAGATTAATTAAGACAAATTCCATTTCTAGAAAGTGCAAAGGTGGTATCCTGCTTTAAGATTAATTTGATTTTAGATAAAATCAATTATGTTTAAAGAAATCATTTCAATTCGGAATTATTTTCTGTTAATACGTCTTAAATATTTGTTATTACTCACCTTTGTTATTGGTACGCAATTGTCCTCTTTCAACAAAGTTCAATAACCAATATGGCATTCCACCCTATAATTTTAATTATAAAATATTTTAAAATTAATAATTCTGAGATTATAAAACATTAAATATTAAATTTTAATTGTTTAAATAGTATAGAGGAATTCTATTTAGACAATGTTATTATTGATGCTTTCAATTTTTAATGATCTTAAACAAATATTACTTAAAATAAACAATTATACATACAAAATCTCTCTCAGCACAAATATAGGGACCAGGTCTTAGGATTAATAACAAATTTTCTTCATTAACTATTTTAATAAATTCTACAATATCGGCATCATTTTCCCAATTCCACTTATCTATTTCTGGTTGATGGGTATTCCATTCGACATATCTGTAAAAATGAAAATTATTTTTATATTATAATTATATTATATTCTTACTTTCTATTCTTTAATTCAAATGAAATATATGTAAAACATGTCAAAATAAGCAGAAAATGTAAAAAGCTTCATTTGAATTTGGTGCTCGATTCGCAAGGATTCACTTCGACCAATTAGAAAAGTGTACTTATAAACTGGTTGAGTCAGTTGAGTGTATACTACACAAATATAAACATTGCGTACGTAGATATAGCATTTACTCCAGCTGCTCTTATTTTCCTTAATCTATCTCGCCATAATTGTTTTGGTGTTCGAAAATAATGAAAACTACCAGAAACATATTGAAAAGGTTTGCCATCAAGTAAAAATTGATTGTTTTCATAATCAATTGCAAAACTATAATTATTGGGCGGTATCTAAAAAATTTAATATAATTTACTGACTTCTACGATATAAATATTAAAAAAGTGTTAATAAATTTGTTATTGGAATTTTGTCTTAAAGTTAAATTAACAACAAAAATAAAACAGTTTAGTGGTGAACAGTGCGGTTAATTACTAATAATTTATATCAATTTCATTTATTTGAAAAATTAAATAAGAATTTTTATAAAATTGTACTATATTAATCTCATAATAAAGCGAATAATACAATCAACCAATATATATAATATAAAAAACTTTATTATTTTCAATTATATATCATTATATTAATATTATAAAGGATTAATGAATAGTTATGGAACGGTCTTTGTCTTCCAATACTAAAAACCAAAAAAGAGACACTAAACATATAAACATATAAGATAAACAAAGTAAACCGAGAGTATTATCTGTCTTTCTCTATTTCATGTATTTATATGTTGTTTTTTGGTATGTCCTTTTCTCTTGTTTTCAGCGTGAAACCACTGCGAACCATTAATTATGTAAGTATTTTATGATCTTATTACTTACTTGTAAAATACTTGATTGAGATAAATTAATTGTTGCACAATATTTTATATTTAATAAAAATAAGAAATTTAAAATAAATAACATGTTCATTTGCATTGTCATACTAAAATTAAAATAAAACAATAACGTTAATATTAATTTTAGTTTGAAAATGTTTTAAATAATTTTACTTAATGAACAAATTCGTTTTTAATGGTGATACAAATAACATTCACTCAGTTTATATAAATTGTTACTTAAACTCTGTGTAATAATAAAAATAGAGAACGCGATAATTATGTTATTGAAATAACAACTCATTATCAACGTGGTAATGAGATATCTTGTATATATTAGACAGTATATATATATATGGGGAAAAATGAAACACTGAATCAGTATTGTCTTCCAATACTGAAAACCAAAAAAGAGACTCTAAACTTATAAACATATAAAATAAACCCAGAGAATTATCCATCTTTGTCTATTTCATATATTTATACGTTACGTTCTATCGTGTCCTCTTCTCTTGTTTTCAGTCGTGAAACTTCATTGATTTGGTATTTTATTTTTCCCGTCTATTTAGAAAACTTATTGTCAACTGAAAAAGTTAGGTTATTGCAGTACGAGTCGTTTATACTGTTTCCAACCGCGAGCTCAATTTATCCATTCCCAAGTAATAAAATAAGAAAAAGACGCTCTGTTATATACTACGCTAGGGAAAATAATTTTCGAACGTCAAGCTGATAACAAATTGGCTACTAATTTAAGCTGAATTCATTGGTAAAACGAACACCACATGTATGTGAGCGTACGATTACGTTAGAGCTGGTTAGAATGTTTGGTTCACGCAAGATGAATGGTATATATATAAATAATATTTGAAGAAAATAACATAACTGTGTTTACGTTGGGAAAGGAAGAATAATTATTTGTGATATATAAATATACTTTTATGCACTAAAATGTGTGATGTGTAAATATACAAGTGAAACATTTAATTTTAAGATTGAAAGGTTAAAGTGATTAAAAACATGTTTAAAATATGATTAAACCGATTAGACAAAGGATAAGCATTATTGTCAAATTGATGTCATTATTTGGTGCACAGTGTACAAAAAATTTATAACTGCCTCCATGTACAAGTGAATTATAAAAGTGAAGAAACTTTGAATAATTGGAGTGTTGAAGCATTTATATGAAGTGACGTGCAATAATATAATAACACACCTTTGATGCAAAAATGAGTTTGAATATTGCAAAGTTTTTTTCGAAAAAGAAACATAATAGTGGACCCAGCGATACAGTTGGTGAAATAGGTCTTCCAACGAACGTGTCACATGAATTTCACGTTATTAAAAATGCAGTAACTGGCGAATTGGAGGGATTACCAGATTCATGGACTCGTCTTTTAAATGCTCAAATTTCAAAAGCTGAGCAACATGATAATCCGCAGGCTGCACTTTACGCCATCAAGTTTTATAATTATTCAATCAAAAAGAAGCCACAAGAGGGTCTTTTTAAACCTTTTGTTACTCAAGAAATTATTGAAAAAGAATGTCATGAAATTGACACATTCCTTGATAAAAAATATAGGTATTTATCATTAAAAATATATATTTATTAGGATATAATGTTATAAACTTTGTGAATTGATCAAAACTTAAATTTAATTTTTTATTTATTTTTGTTTTTTTTTTTCATATTGTATAAAAAATAACCATTTTAAATTGTGATTAATGTGTTTGATTAAAAAATGAAATATATACTATTTATAAATTATTTTTAAATTTATTCATAAATAGCTTTATGATATGAGGAAATTATTTATTACATTATCTGTGTGTAATTATTGAACAAAATTATACTTCATATAAATTGGTTCATTTTATGAATCAGTGTTGAGTTTTCTCTTTAATCAATTTCTCTTATTTTTATTTTAATTCAAGCTATTACATTTTCTTTTAAATTAAGTAAACAATAAAAATTTTTATATAAATCAGACCATTTATTTAAATAGATCTTGAAGTTTTTTTTTAAATAAAATTTACTTTTATTAAATTTAATAATTTAAATTAAATAAATAAATACGCTTTGTCATTATATATTTATAAAATCAGCATTATCTTATACATATTTGATAAATTAGATAAAATAATGCTTCTTTTATTAATACATTAATTTCAGCTATTTTTAAACAACATATAATGAGAAATTTTATTCATATTTCCTTATAATTGTATAATTTATACAAAATTAATTTTGGTATAAGTTAAAACAAGAACATTCAATCTTATATCGTTACAATCTAATATATAAGAAAATAGTAAATAATATATAAAGGATATTATAAATAACATTCAAACATTAGTTACAGTTGCATAATTTTATTATTAATAACACTTAATGCATATATCACAATCATTTTAAATTGCATCACATGAATAAAATATCAAGAAATAATAATAATTAATATATTATTTTTTAATATAAAAAATTATTTGCAATAAGGTGTAAAATATTATATTTATATACATATCTAATTCAAATACTTTTAAACTGCTTTATCATGATTATATATTTCTATATATAATATATAGGAACGTACAATATAATATAATATACCTATATAAAAAGGAGTAACCATGAAAAATTTAAAAAACATTAAACTTTATTATTAAATTAAATATTTTCTTGACTTAATTTTATAATGACTAAGATTATGTTAACAAGTATTATTCTTTAGATTTGTATAAAAAGTTGTTTTTTTTTTTAATAAAAACAAATATTTATTTAAATAATATCTTTCATTGACTTAATTACATAATTATATATCATCATTAAAAAAATATAAATATATAATATATTGTTATAAATAACTTTTTTTCTTTTTAAATTAACTTATATTGATAATTACAGATCAGATGACTCTAATAATTCTTCAAATTCCCTGGACAATTTAGCTATCCAATTGGCAAAATTGCCAACATTACCATCCAAAAAGAAAAAACAACGCCCTGTTCCAGCACCTAGAAAAAATGTAGAAAGAACTGAAAAAGCTTTAACTTATATTCATGAAAATAAACAATTACATGATGAAGCAAATAAAGGAGTTATACGGGAAACTTATGAAATATCAAATGATAATAATGGCAATGAAAATGATGAAAGCCCTGTTTTTAGAAAAAAAATTGATACATCGAAACTTGACGATGATGAGGTAAAAAAATTTAATTGTATGTATATTAAAGACTGTTAAAAGAATAAGTTTATGCTCTATCAATTGTAACGTATTTATTTTAATTATTAAATAATTTAGGTTTATGAAGAACTTCAAAAAATTTGCGCAAATGATAATCCTCACAAAAGGTTTAACAAGGACAAAGAAGTAGGCGCAGGAGCTTCTGGTACAGTGTTTCTAGCTCTTGATTTAAGGCACAATCAAAAAGTAGCGATCAAAGATATAGATTTATCAAAACAGCCTCGAAAAGATATGATATTAACTGAAATCAAAGTTCTGAAGGAATTTCAGCATCCGAATTTGGTGAACTTCCTTGATGCTTACCTAGTGAAAGAACATTTGTGGGTAGTAATGGAACTCCTAGATGGAGGTCCACTTACTAATGTGGTTACCGAAGTAGTTATGAACGAAGGACATATTGCAGCTGTTTCCAGAGAAGTATTAAAAGCAATTAGTTTTCTTCATTCTAAAGGCATTATTCATAGGTGAGTTAAACATTTGATTATAAAAGTTCTTACTTATTCTGACTTATTTGAAAATAAATTGTTACTCCAAGTATTTTTACATATATATAAATAGTTTCATACATTTAAGTCTTTCATATTTAATTTAATTAAAGAAAAATTTGCGATCTTTGACACAGTAAATGCAGAGAAAGTTATGTTAAATGGTTAGCATTTGACTATATTTCTATTTCTGTTTTTATGATTTCAGAGATATCAAGTCTGACAATGTTTTACTTGGAATGGACGGCACGGTTAAAGTTACAGATTTTGGTTTCTGTGCTAATATTGAGGGGGATCAGAAAAGACAAACCATGGTAGGCACGCCTTTTTGGATGGCACCTGAAGTTGTTACCAGACAACTTTATGGTAAAAAAGTAGATATTTGGTCATTGGGTATTATGGCTATTGAGATGATTCAAGGAGAACCCCCTTACATGAATGAAACTCCGTTAAGAGCACTTTATTTGATTGCATCTGTGGGGAAACCAATGGTTCCTAAATGGCAGACGTTAAGTGAGGATTTACAAGATTTTCTGGACAAATGTCTCGCGGTTGAGGTTGAAAATCGAGCCTCTGCTGATGAATTATTAAGACATCCGTTTTTAAATAAAAGCGCCAAATTAACATCTCTTCAACCTCTGATACAAGCGGCTCACAAAATTTTAAATAAAGAATTTTAATTTGAATTAATACAATAAAATTATACAATATAATACATTCAATTAAATCAAAAAATATGATTATATATTTTTGATTAAATGTAAATGTTAAGTTATAAATTAATTTTTTTCCTTTATTCTTTATACAAAGGGAAAAATTATGACATAATCAAAATTGTAATTTGTATAGTTCATCAATATGTTACATATATTGACAATGTTATATTTTTGAAAAATAGTTAATTAATTGCGTATTATAAAATTGTTACCTCTTACCATGCTATTTCCAAATTTTTTAAATAAATTATATCAAACGACACAATAAGGAACTGTTAGTTAGTTGCATATAAAATTCGCATTTTATCATAGATCGTTACCAGCCTGATATCATACTAATAATAGTGCAGCAGATCAGCATGGTAAAAATCAACTTTGCGATTAAAAAGTCAATTTGTAAAATACATATTTCATTTTTTTCTTTGAAGGATGTATATATAAATAAATTTTTACACCCAAGACATGAAGAAAAAACATATTTTAGCTATTTTTCAATTAATAAACATTAACTTATGCAATATAATTCTATAACTCTTTAAATAAACATAGAATTCTACTGAATAAGGTAATTAATATATGTTATATAAAGACAAACTTTAAAACATGAATGCTCCAAAGATGTTTTATAAATGTAAATTTATATAGTAATGATTTTTTTTAAACTTTGTTTAAATTTTTAAGTATTAATTTATAAATCCTTGTTAAATTTTACTTCAAATTATAAAGTAGAATTTAAATATTTTTGTTATAATATTGTATAAAAAAATATTTTAAATAAAATAATATTTCAATATATGTAAAATATGGCTTATATAATATTTAGAGGTTTTGTAATTAAAGTTAAAATTCCAAGGTTGTGTATTTTTATAATAACATTGTATGTCAAGAATATATTTTTTATTAAATATATTCTTTATGAGTGCATTTTTCAAATTGTAGTATTTTACATTGCTAAAGGTACAATATACAAATTGAACTAATACATAAGAGACAGATACGTACCATATTCAATATGAAAATTAAGATTTTCAATTACAATGTTCAAGCCATATATTTTGTGATTTAAAGTTTATTAAACTTATAAATCATAAGCGAGTCATTACATATCACTCCAATGTCACAAGCCAACAAGCCAATTATTAATTATTTGTAATAAATATAACACATCAAATTTTAATATAAAATTAAATATTTAGTTTTTATAGACTTCAAAGATATATGAAAAGAATTTGATAAATATGTGTTTATGTGAAAAAACTACTAATTCACAATTACAATTATTTCAATTATGTACTATTTATCAAATTGATAAAAGCTTTAAACATATGAAACAATTTTAAAA
>JABFPK010002403.1:0-10215 GCA_022817445.1 Habroteleia sp. ZL-2020
GTATTAATACATGGTAAAAGTAGAAATTCGTCTAGAGTGTAACTTTTCGTTATATGTGACATAAAATTTCATATTGTTTCACATTTATTTTTTATAGGGTATTGTTATAGTTAATGTGTTAATATACAGATGAATAAAAATAACTGCAAATTCAAAAAACAAGTTGAATTATAGTGCAAATAAAATTTGAATAAACAATATTAATAAAATTTTCGGTTATAGTTTTTGTTTATTAAATAATTCAATTAATTATTAATTAAATTAAATTAAATAGTTTATCCATATATCATTATATCTCACAATTATAATAATGTATACTAATTTAGTATAACTTCGTTTTAACGTTTTACTTTATTTTAATTGGAATTCATGTATGAAAATGAATTTTTTAATAATTGATAAATGTAATTAGTAAGACAAATTAAGCAATATTAGAGTTAATATCGTTGACCAGCTAGGTATCAGCCTCAGAAACACGAGCATTCAAACGTGACACCAGATTACATTTATGTGTATCATGTCTTCACACTCGATTACAGTTTGCTTGAAATACAGTCAATTCGACACCTACGCCCCGTCAATATCCTCAGTTTCCATTTCCAGTAATTTCCAGGTATCATTTAAATGCAAATTATCCATCTGTATATCAAAGATCACAAAAAATATGTTATTTTTATGTGTATATTGCAATTGTATCGAATACATTTATCGCTGAAATGAATGACATCTTTGGTTAAGATTATTATGCAATTTATATATAATTATATGGATTACAGAGTGATCCATGTAGAAATTCATCTAGTTTGAGACAAGTTTCTGATCAGTTTACTAACTCTCTCGCCAGATTCTTGTAAGTTAACCTGATCAGATACTGGTTAGAATGTAACGCTTTGCTTACAAGATACTGGCCAGCAAAACTAATAAGTTTCTGACTAGAGAGTCTAATGCGATACTAGCAAGTTCCGTACTACGAGAAACTATAGTCTTGACACTCACATGTCATACTGGTTTTAAATAAAGAACTAATAGGTTATGTTGAACAAACTTTTTAACTTTTAAATGAAATTATTGCTAACAGCATACTCCCAACTCACAATTAATATATATGTATACATATAATATGAAGTAAATAAATACTTTCCTATAACAGTCGTATTTTGGTTCCACTTTTTTTTATTTTTCTGTCTGTCTAATAAATTGTTTTCATTATTTTTCTAATTGTCTAATAAACTGTATAATTATTTAATAAAAAATCTTCTTCAATATTTTATATAAAAACATTGTCTATTTCTAAAACAGGGAACTAATCTCAAAATTAATAATGAGGTATTTTGTTTAAGATAATAATTGCTTGCAAATTATATTATTATTACGTTTCCAAAGAGAATTAACATAATATGAAAAATTTGTTTGCGTGTTAAGTGAAAAGAACAATTTTATTTTTAATTCACATCATAAATATTTTTTAACATGTTGATGTATTAAGTAGCTTGAATATAGATAAGCTTCCGTTTTTTACATTAAATGCAGTCATTTGGTATAGTTATACAAAATTAATTATCTGTAAAAATTGTGTATGTATGCAAAATTGTATATTATGTTGTACTACTTTTTACAGTTGAATTGATAATAATGTAAATGATCGATGTACTATATATAATGAAATGTAAAGTATATTATTTGCCAGAAATATCAAACATTTGCGAATTGGTTGTAGTTCAGAGTAAATACAATCAGCAGATGTCTATGAAAACGCAGCTCATTGAAAATAAATTAGCATACCGAATCAACGCATAGTAGTTGAGTTATTTGACCATCATGTTGAAATAAAAGTGTACACACAAATCACGCTTTGTCACCTAGAAGGCGAGACCAAGTCCGTAATGAACTTTTTGTAGTTGTTCTTAATGACTCAGCTAATTAGTCTGCATTTGATTAAACAATGCAATCGTATCGTAAAACAAAGCACGCCACCTACATTTACTTTGATAATGTAAATTTTCCGACTACACTTTGATTCGCCATTTCATTTTTTATACTCGGAAAAAACTGTTCCTTTTCACACCTAGATCCATTATCATTTTCTACTCTTTGGCGAATCATTATATGTATATCTAAATTTATTTCATTTGCGAATTACTACGTTTATATTTAAATCAAGTTTTAACATAATTCAATTGTCAACAATTTAATTAAAAGCTTAATTGCTATTTCAAAAATTTTTCGGCAAAATTATATACACAAAAGCTTATCGTATTATAAAATTGCATTAATTTAAACAATTTTTGAAATTAATTCTTTTTATTGTCAATACTAGATTTAACTTATTTAAACCCTTTCGACAATGCTCACGCTCCAATTATAACTTGCGATGCAACGCTTAACACGAAATTCAAATTCAAATTCAGATAGGAAACTCGAAATATAAATATGTAAACAATTTTGTTGAACGAGTGAAAGGTTGATTTGATTTAAACATAATTTCCTATTCGTTTATAAAAAGAGAACTGGAATTATTTTATGCTAAATTCGTAAGAAGTATATTGAAAGGAAAAAATAGACGCATTACAAATGATGTCGAAGAATTATTTTTCAAATAAAAGTTTCTAACTTTTTTCGTAAACCATCAGTACGAAGTTATACTACTAATGTACCATTTTCATAAGAATCAGTGATGACATTTTACAAAAAATTGGCACGATTCCCGGATAATATTTAAGAATAGATATACGTATTATCCATTATACGTTAAATTTATAAACTTTAAGAATCCATTATTTTTTGAATAATGGAAATAAAGTCACAAAAATTGAATTTTGTTATTAAACTTAAAATTGTTTGTTTACAAAGAGACATTTTTTATTATTCAATTTTAGTTAGAAGACTTGACTTTTTCAATTGATAGAAAATTTGTACAAATATTTCGTATGTTACAAAATATTTACAATTAAATATTAATTGTTTAAGTATAGTTATTTCAGAAGTATTTATTATTTGATTGAATTGTATATTATTACATATATCATTTTAGTAATTTCTACAGAAATGTTATATTTTCATTAAACATTTCTCAAATTATCGAAATATATTTTGTTACCTAAATAATAACATTTCATGAAATTAAATATTTTTTTATTAAACTATTCCTTAAATAACTTATTAATATTTATATTCTACTTTAAGAATAATTTTATGATTTTTCTAATAAAATTTGTAAACCTCATTTTTCAAGTACTATAAGATTTTATAAATTATAAGAGGAATGTTTAGGACAATTTGATATGGGCACATATATTGAAATATAAATATATATATAATATTCATAATATTGTAACGATAAATGTTCCATCTATATATCATATTATGTAATATAAATACCTTGCAAAATATAACTCGTCTTTACATATATTCTGTTAAAAGAGAATAGGTGGCGAATTCTTGGGGTATTCGGAATTTGGTATAGAATCAGTTGTTGCTTTTTTCATAAATATAAGAATGTTGAAAAATAAATATTTAATTATAATATAAGAAATATCATTTTTTAGTTGTAAATTAAAAATAATCAATTGTATTTTCATTAAAATAAGAAATATTTAAAAAGCTCATTTTTGTTTACTTTAATTGAATAAATATGTGATGAATGTTCAAAAGGAACGTTGAAAAATAAGCTATCATTATAACAAGTACGTCTGTCGTGTATTTTACAAACTGTCGTCTACTTATAAGAAAATAATTAGACTAGTTAAAAATGATTAAATTGTGTATGATATATATATAACGAGGGTGAAAAAGTTTGGAAAATTCAAATTCAGAGATTTTTTTCGAGGTCACAAAATTACTCAGTTAATTACAAGTAATTTAGATTAAAAACTCTGGAAAAGAACTAGAGAAACGGAAGACTGTTAACCGTGGCATTAAGACAGTCAGATCTTTATTATCAACGAGCTCAATCTTTATTTATTTTATCGCCGCTGGCTTTTAGTTTATTTTTCTTCATTACACTTTGCATCATTTTCTTGCAATTTTTCTTCACGATGAATTCAACAAATGATTTTTGATGTTTTTTAGATTTTCATTTAGCGCTCACTAAAACAGTTGCATTAAGAAACGCTTGCGGCTGCACGAGAAAACTATTTTCACGTTATGAAATATGATCAGATTATGCTGCTTAATTGCTTTCAAATAGACTTCTTGCTTTAAGTATACGAGGAAGATTATTTTTTAAATATATTTAATACAATCTCAAGATATTTATTAATCATTGCTAATGAAACCTCATTAGTAAATTTATCTATAAAATTTGGTTTATTTATATTGAATACAAATTTAGAATTTCTGTGATCACATAAATTTCTACATAATAAGAAAAGAATTTGTTGAAGGGAACTAGAGAGTGTGAATATTTCAATGAGGGTATTATAATTTATTTTATTTACTTAATAATTTCGATAACATTGTAAAGATATGTTAAATATTATATTACATTGGAATGTTGCAAAAGTTTTTAAATTCAATTTCATTTAGTTTGAAAGTTTAAAAGAATATATAGAATTCTAGTTATCTATTTACTTCAGCTATTGACTTATGAAGTACAAATTAATTTAAAATGCTTTGTCTGAACTTCATTCTATATGACTATTGTATGTGTAATTTCAGAATATGAAGTTCTACAATTAACACGGTAATTAAAATGTAAAGTGATTGAGAAATTAATATCCGTAGTATTATTCAGAATTCAAAATAATATTAATGTACAGAAATTTTCTACATATTGTATAATATTGTTTTAAACATATCATATCTTATTATATTCACATCATGATATATTATATATCGCAATTCACACTATAGATGACTATAAAATCACTATTTAATTCAATAGTAATTCACTATTATCACTATTAAATTATATATGTTTTAATTTAATTAAAAATAATAATTAATGTTATATATATTTTAAAACCGATGAAATAAATAATTTTAAAATTTAAGTTATAGTACACAAATAGTAATTTTATAAATATTAACAAAAATGTGAAATTTGTTTTTAGAAATTATTAGGCTGTTTTATAAAGTGAGTTTGATGTATACTTATACAGTTTATTTACAATAAATCTCTTTATAAGATAAAGTAAAATAAAATGATATTTTATATATACTATATATTCGTGTTATAAAAGGTTTAAGTTGTCAAATACACAGATTGATGTATAACATAAAATAAAAATTATAAAGTGAATTTGTGAATGAGATTTTTATTTTTTTTTTATTATTCTATTCATTTATGTATTTATCTATTTTACAGAAAATAAAAAATTACTACGTTTATTTGTTTAAATATATTAAAATTAAAATCTAATTAATTATAAAGAATATATTAATATTCTAATTTTAACGAGGTATAATAGCATATTAATAATAATCGATATTATATACTAATTAATTTAATTTTGGGGTTCACTCTGTTTAAAAAAAACTAGCTAATATTGATTTTCAAAATAATGTTACTTAATCAATGAAATATTTAAATGATTGAAAATGTTTCTTTCTCTAATCACAAGGACAAGCTTGTCGAATGTTTATCCGTTTAAAGAATTGGTCAGGCGTATGAATGATCATCCCGAAGAAGACATACTTTTGATAAGATACTCCCAACCACAACATGTCACGATTCAACGGATTATCGACAACTACCAAATGAAACCGCGTATTTATCTTTTAAATTATATTTTTCTCTTTCATAAGAGAAATGGTAAAAATCAATTTTATCATAACTTTTAACATTTTTTTCAATCAATTTGACGACCTTGATATATATTAAAGTGACAGATTATATACTTTAATTTATTATACTGAATACAATAATTGCTATCACAAAATTTTACATTTAGTTTTATTATTCATACAGTGTATTAATATTATAATATGTTGTTAATGTGTTAAGTTTTTTCAGAAAATTTTCCATTTAACTCTTTTAGAAGAAGAAATATTTACATTCAATAGATTAAAAATGATCGAAAATGAAGTTTTATGTAAATTGGAATCAAGAAACTGATGTTCAAATTTAAAACATGCTTACTTTTTCCCATTAAACGGATAATGAACGAAATTTATTATAGAGATTTGTTTGAAATGCAGATTAAAAGTATTACGAATAATATACATGATTTTGTGCGCACTTTATTAAGTAAAGGAATTTTGTGGTGGAATACATATGTTTCGTTTATAGAAATCAGTGCCCACAATATTCCATTGGGTTGTAACAATCAGGACTCTTTCTTGCGGAAGAAGTTTCAACTTACGCTTGTCAGAAAAATACGGAAGAACGTGCAAGCCGGTGCTGTTATTAAAGTGAATTATAGGACGTTTTTATTTAATTTTTTTAGAGCTATTCAGTAACATAACCAGTGTTGTTAAAAAGTCAATTGCAATATTATACGTAGAATTATGATTATAAAATATATTTAAATAATAATTTAAAAAAATACATATAACAACAAATATATTGATACCACAATAAAAATATTGAAAATAATAATGAAATCTATTGAAATATTAAAATGGCGGATTACGTTAAGAGTTCTGGCGACACTCACATAGCAAAGCATCTTGTAGTAATTGTACTTGGTTTACGAAGCACTTTTAAATAAAAGTGATGTGCTTTATCGAATTTATAAACAACATTTAAAACCTATTCCTGATACTCAAATCCAGTACTAATTATTTTTGTTTACTTGATTGTACGTAAATATTATAAACAAGAAACATTTTACGATCGGCTTGGACGAGTTCCGTGCGAGATGACGGTTGATCAAGTACTGAGTGCGTTGCGCTCTGCTATCGTCGCCATGGCACCGGATTCCCGCCAAACTACGGATCGCCACTCTCAACAGTTTGAGATTGAACTCAAATTTATTTTGACAGTTCTTTTTCAATCATATTGTAGTGACATATTCCGATGAATCCTGAATATGCACCAATAATAAAAGTGCAATTATGAAATGCGATACGTTACCGAAATCGAGTTTCTCTGTAACGTAATTCGTAAAATCTTTTTTCCCGTTTAAATAACGAAAATTTCATAGGTTGATAATTATGATTAAATGGTAACATTTGTTCTCAAAATAATGAATGGTGAGTCGTTTTATGTATAGCTTTCATTAGTCATTTCTGGGGTTACTTTACTTAGATATTGTTAATTATTTATAAGCGAATCTAATTATTTTAGAAACTAAAAATTTAACTTAACTATCTATTTTACTGAGAAAACAAAACTTGAGGAGGAATTTGTTTTCAGTAGGGTATATTTATATTTGTCTCATTGATGATACTTGCTGTGACACACATTTATATTCTAAATATTATGTAGAAACAAATATTGATTCGTACTACTAAATTAACCTTTTTATAAACTTTAACAAATAAATGTTTGCCTATTTTAAAAGTATAAATAGGTACATTTTAGAATAGCTTTTTAAGTTCATGAATCAAATTGGGAGAAAATAAATAAGTATGGTGGTCTTTTTGTTGATTCATACTACTCAATGCTGTACGAATTTTATCATGTGTGCATTTTGAATTTATAATTAATAAGTAAAAATTGAATTACAAATCTATGTTTATTACTTATTTTTAAGGTATAGTGTTATACAATTAAACAAAATTTACATAATTACTTTGATAAATTAAAGCGACCATGACAATGAAATTAGGTATATATAACACAAAATGAGATTAATACGAATGTTTTTAAGCTTTTTCTTTGTAATGTTTAGATAATTGAGTTTAAAACATATTTTCAAAACTAAAATTTATGGCATTATTTTTAACAACAATTTTCAGAAAAATATAAATTTACTAGAACATATTTTACATAATGAATACTTTATTAATAAAAGTATTGGTAGTTTTTAACATACCGTTTGATGTAAAATATTTTTGCGATTAAAATTTCGAATGAGTCGGTAAGTGTGATGAGTTGTTGACCAAACTGCAATGGTTTCAGAGAGCATTGATTCCTACGTCTGTTCAAGAATCTGAATTGAAATGCGCATGATGTCGCTAGTTTCATTAACAACTTTATGAGAAGAATTGAGCGGCCGGTATCATTCAATTTATTTGTGTTTATTTATAAATTAAAATTTTAATATGTTTGGTTTGATAAAATTTTTTTATGTATTATTATAATATAATAAGTGATTCTTATATTATTATATTAATCTATTGATAGAATAATTTATAAATAATGCGACTATAAAACATTTTACAATTTTATAAGTATATATATATAATCATATTTTCATACCAACACATTTTTTAACAAAGTTTCGCAATATTTTATGTAACAAGCTAAGACTTGTCTTTAGGGATTAAGAAGTTGGTTATAGGTAAAATGTAGGTTGACACTACGATTTTATAGATAAATAATAATTTTAATTGTTTTTAAAGTTAAGACTATCTTAACTGAATCTTTACTTCCAAAATTCATAAGTAATTTTTGAAAACTAATAAGATTAATAAATTACAAATTATCGCGAAATAAAACAACAATAATGTAGAAATTTTACTTTATACTAAAAATTTTACAAAAAATGTACATAGAAAATTAAAAAATTTACATAGATTTAAACATAGGCTTTATATTAACAATTTGACATCATATTATAATTTATAAATTATATGTTGGAGGGGGGACTTTACTTATAGGTTTATCATATAATTTATATTCAATTAATTTAAAGATATTTCGAATTCTAAAATAAAATTTGGATCATATTTTTAGCTCTCAATTTCTAATATCATTCTTCATATTACATGAGCCAACTTCAGATTTTTTTTAAATCAGGACTTTTTCATCTTATTCTTTAAATCACCTCGAAAATATTTTTTCTTATTAAAAGAAAATTGAATAAACGTCTTTTAATTACTGCAGTCAAATAATATAATATCACTAATAATAATAGATGTTTGGAACATTCAATTAAGATGATACAATTTCATCTAAAATTTCATTCACTTCCAAATTACAAGCTCAAATCGTAGAGTATAAATTATTGAATAAAAGGATAGTACTCATAAGAGCGTAGCATATCTATTCAAATAAATTTCCAAAATTTCAACAAGCAAAGGAATAACGTCTAGAAAAAACTTGTGCATAAGTTGCGGTCATACATTCACCATATTGGTACAAGTTGATCTCAAATCCACAATTTGCATAATACGTAAGAACAATCTAACCAGAATTTAGTCGTGTTCAAATATTTGGAATTTATGATTCGTCCTCTGAATAATCTGCAGCTTAATACTCCAAAAAGTATAAAAGTATAAAAAAATATGGATTAGTATTATAACATGCCAGGGTATCAGCAAATAAGATAAAGTAAGTTAAAAATTTGTTCTTGTCAATGAATTTAGGAACTTCCCTGAAGACAAATAAGGACTATTTTGCAGGACTTTTGTAATACAAACTTATTTGAGAGTTGAATGTGAAAATTTAAAAAGAATCACATATGGGTCGTTATAATGTAATTTATATGTATAGTACTTATATTTATAATAATGCTACTTTAATATAAAAATTCTAAAATTGTTATTTTAAATCTTTCTAGTTTTATAAGTTGTATGAGTAGAATGTATAAACTAATTTATCTGAATACATCCCATTAATAACAATTGATATTGTATATCAAGGGTCGCGGTAAAGACCCTTGACGAGGCAAGGATACTACGACACTATATATACTTTGAAACACGACTATGAAAATGAGTTTTCAATTTTTATTTATGTATGCGATACATTTTCACCTACTTTTTTTTTCTTTCCTTATGTAGATTAATGATATCTTTCATTTAAAAAATAATTATCGTTTTATATGCAATAATAAATTTTTTATTCACATTTGAAATATCACATTTTTGAAATTTGTCAAATTTACGACGACGATTTCTTCTACTAACTTTTTTTCGTCTCCGATTTTCGTCTCCGAACTGTTTTTCTTCTACTACTAATAGATCGTCTCCGATTTGCATCTCCCAACTAGTGTTTTTAATAAATAGATTTTCATCTCCAAACAAACACACAAAGAAACACGCACACACACACCCACCAATTTTTTACCCACGCATATACAGACACGCACACCCAAACACATCCAAACACCCACACACATCCACATACACCCATGCCTATACACCCATGCACACCCACGCATATAC
>JABFPK010002406.1:0-10212 GCA_022817445.1 Habroteleia sp. ZL-2020
GATTTAGTGGAGTTATGACCTGACGTTGATGAAACAAATGTACGTGTAAATGGAGATGTTTCACTCAGATGCGAACGAACTTGTCGCGTTTTCAATTGATGAAACCATAACGAATCGTTAAGATTTGACACGAAAATTCCGGACGCAATTTTCAGATTAAAACCATTCAATTAAGTGGAAGTAAAAAAAATGTTTTAATATACATAGAGAACTTTAGTTTATTTATTTTGAATTTGATTATTTTATAAAAAGTAAGAGTATTAATAATTATATATGATTAAATAAATATTTGATAAAAGCAATTATTAATGTTGTTATTCAAAAAAATGTTTCATTCATATTTGCAAATTGATTCAAATTTTAACATAATTAATTATGAATATGTAATTAATTAATTTATTACCATAGATTGTTTTGATGATGTAATTGAAAATATCACTAAAAGAAATTTTCATAACATATGAGAAGTCATGCAGGAAAACTCGTTTGTAAAGTATCTCTCGAGAAAGAAATATTAAATTTTCCACAGTTTTTCTACTTTTGAATAAATCGACTGAAAAAAAGAAAAAATATTAAAACTTTTTTTTACGTAATTAATCTTGTAGTATTTTATAAACAATTTGGAAATAATGTTTGCGTTGATGGAAAAAATAAAATCTTTGTTTCTTAATAACAAATATATTTTTAAATAAAGTTCTAAATGAATCCTTTCCTTTTTTTTTTATAAATATATTATTATCATTATTATTATTATTAAATATATTATTAAATAAATTTAAATAAACATACTTCCTTGCCTACAATTTTTTTACATTCTTCTGCCCCGCGTAGAAGAAAGTAGTCTGGCGAAAGTCTGGTTAAGTCTGGATACAAAGTCTGGCTAAGTCTGGATCATGATCGAGTTCCAAACTGTCTTTAGTCTGGCCGCCCATATTTTTGCCATATTAATAAAGTCTGGGCCACCAGACTTGTGTTGAAAATTTAACGTTTATTAAAAAATAGCATGCCAGACTTTGGTAGTATGGCAAGCATATGAACCGCCAGACTTTGTTAGCCTAACAGGATTATGAACGGCCAGACTACCATTCAAAAAGGGAAAGCCTGGAACTCGATCATGAGCCAGACTTGGCCAAACTTGACCAGACTTTTGTCAGACTTATTTTTTCTACGCGAGGCGGATTTACACTTTATTCATGGGTTATTTTTTTTTGTTATATTAAACATTAATTGATTTCTTAGTGAAATTTTTATAACTCGTTTTCAAAAGTAAGTTAGAATTATAAAAGACTTAAATATTTTCGTTACCATAATTTTTTTCGCAGCTTTTTGCAAGTTCAATCACGTTCGTGACGTATATTTTATTGCACAATATGTTGAGTATAGTGTTTCTATTAATTTCTATTCTAGAAAGTAGCATTCTTAAAATTTCGTAACATGTTTTGGGTATAACATACACATAGATGTATATATACACCTATGTGAAATATTCAAGAAGAAAAAAAGTTCAAAAAACGTATTAAAAAATAAGAAGTTTATTAAAAAATAAGAAGAATTTTAAAAAATCACTATGCCATATATTTCTAAATGCTCGTTTTTCAAAATATTTCTAAAAATTAGTTTGTTGTAAAAATTATGTCAAACTTGCAAAATCTGTAAGCCGAAACTATTTAGCGACAATTTTATTCATTAGATCATTTTAGACGTATACTCGTATATGCAAATATATCATTTAATGAAAATATGCAATTATGTATCATTCGTGATTCAGACTTAAAACATAATTTAATATACGTTGTCACGATGATGTGTTGTTAATTAGATTAATTGAAGAACCGAAGAAATGTAACAGTAGTATAAATTTCAGTAATGAATCAAATTTCATATTTACATTCGTGCAGATTTTAAACACGCTGTGTGATTTAGAATTATTTAAAATATAAGTTGAATGAACCAGTTTTACATTTTATCATATAATAAAGACAAAATGTATATAATATTAAAATTTATATATGGCACACTGTGACTATTACAGTTTATTAGTATACAGAAAAAAGTTCTTAACGTGATATTTATGTAAGCTAAATCTTTTGAAGTTTTAATTAAATTTTAATTACAATGCATGTGTAGTCGAAAGCCCCCCTCCCACATATGAACACAAACACACACACATACAACACGTAAATAAAATAATTAAAAAGAAACCTCTATTTAATTTATATTATACTCGTAAATACAGTTTTATACAATTTTCATTACATTTCGCATAATTTTTCTATCAAATCTTTATGAAAATACGGAAGAATCTTGACGAAATTACCATGTCCATTTTTCGTTTCCACAATTATCATGCCAGATAAGTAAAATGATTACCTTAACGTTTTGAGATTTTTTCAATAAATTTATGTTTGAAACTAACATGTTCATCAAACATTGATAATATTGCAATTTTTTATAAAAGTCGTTGCAATGCATAAAGTATACTTTCATAAGTAATGTGCGGTAGTAAGTTGGCTTTGATCGAGAATTCCCGATGACATTAATGATCGTTCGTCGTATTTCCGAAGTGGAAATTATAGTATTTCGACGGAGCTGTCGAAAGACGTGCAATTTCGGTTTGATGCCAAATATCGAATATTGAATTTCCGTATATCAATGACGGCTAAATACTGAACCAATTTCTAATGCTTTACTGGCAACAGCTCGTGTCTTTTTCTATATATATATAAACATGATTTCTCAATTTATATCTAAAATGGGTAAGGAAAACGTTATAGGATAAATATTGTTAATTGAAAACAAGTTTCTTTTATAAATTTATTTTAAAAAATGAATATAAAATAAAAAATATATTATTCCGTATATCTCACCAATGCCATGAACAGATATAATAAATAAAATATAGAATAATATAAAACATATAAAAGTATAAAAATTCTTCTCCTATTATAAATTTTTTTAAATACAAATAATCGTATTTTGTGTTTATTAATTTAACCAGTTTAAACGTGTATTTTAAATCAAAAATTTATGTTGTGACTTTTCCTTAAAAGAGCTTTTCCCTCAGGTACACGAAGAAAAATAATATTTACACTTTTACTATATTTTATATATTTTTTGAACTATTGAGAACAAACCGAATATATGATTGTACAATGTAGTAAAAACTACTTTAGCTTCCTGAAATTATAAATAGAAACATACTAAACATTACTGTAGTTGTACTAGTATTTATATCATACTGTCTAATGGTCTGTCAAGTACTATCGAATTTGTGACCGGGCAGAATCATGGCTCAGATAGGGCAACCCTGTTACCAGACAGGGTCCCGATTGAGGATACATGATTTTATTTGCTATTGAAAAAACAGGGAACCTAGTTAGATCCTAATTCTTATTCTAATCTCGCATTAATAAAAGTATAAATGATGAAATTCCATGTCCCTAAGTAAAAATTTTGCCTCGGTGCTAGCAACTTCTAGGCTGGAAATTTTTGCTAAAATCTAGTTTATGCTTTTTTATTGTTTTTCTTATATTTTTAATTTTATAATAACTTCGAAGCACAATTTATTGTATTTTGCGCTTCTGCAGTTTTGCTTCTTTCTTCTGTCCAACTCGGCCGCTATCCCAGCCGTTAACATATATCATAACGTTTCTTGATTTTACTTGAATTCTTCCTCAAAAAGCATTTCCTTTTATATAGTTACGTTCTTAATCCTGTTGCGACAAAAAAAAGACTTTCTTCCTCCTTGCGGATTTTGACGATAAGGTACACGTTGTTTGTAGAAATCCTGGTAACACCTGACGTTATACCCAGCATCAGGGTCATGTCACAACATCTTAACAGGACCTGACCAGGATTCCCTTTAGAAGAAAATCCATATGTGTCCCTGATCTGGTCCTGAAAATTTTTAAAGTGTTTAATATATATAAATAGAGAAAAGAAATAGAAAAATGCAATGTATTACGTTGGCCGACTTTCATAACAGAAATTGTATCCAGATTACATACGATTTATGAAATTCTTTGTTGCGTACCATTTCTTGAAATTCCATTTTTACGTAAGTAACACTTTGCTCTGTAAATCGAGTTGCTAGCGCGTCGCAAGCTTTGCGTTCTTTACTATACATTCAGGAAATAGACGCGACGCGAACCCCAGCATCGTGAATTCTGAGCGGCGACCGACGCCGGTGTTGCCATGACGATCATCTCTCGTCGATTATGATTTTGATAGCTAGCGTAGCTTTGCGTAGTTATGCCGGCTCCTAGCCGCGGTTTTCTATCGAATTGCTCGATCAAGTAGCCGATAGAGGAAAAAATTTGCTTTGACGATAAATCGATAAATAATTAGACGAAAATTAACGTGTGCGGTTTTATTTCGCGATTTCTATGCACGATAATTCAGTAACGTCGCTGTTCGTCGAAAATTTGATTACTCTTCGTCCCTTTTCATTTCCGGTTTAATTAAAGCTCTTGCGCGCGTAATTTTATGTGCGAATGTTTTCCCCCGTGTAATTTGTTCGCGAATTAGTGACTCATTAATGTATTATTTCAATATTAAATGCGGCAAAAACATGACTGAGTCTGCAAAATTTGTAAGCTTTGCTAACAGGCGAAGGTGTGAATATGAGCGACGCAGAGTAGTCTGAAGCACTTTTTCAGACCAATGAGAAAGCGGGATTAGAGAAAGTTACCCTCGAAATTGTCTGCTGTGGGACAAAACGAACACTGCCAATGATACTTTAAAGAAAAGAGGGGCGCACTTGAGACTGGCAGACTATATTTATCCACGTAAGGGCAGGGAAGACATACGTGGAACGTTGTCGCGCCCCTTCATATCATGCACAGACTATGGAAAAAAGCATGAATGTTTGCACTTTTATTAAAAAACTGTCCTGAGGAAAAAATCGTTGTGTGACATATTTTATCTACATTGACCTTGAATCTGTTGGCGAGTTAACTTTCCTGTTCCCTTTAATTATTCAGGAAGCCTCTAATTACGAAAGTGAATTTTACATAATCACTAGTGAATTTCACAACCAAATTAAATGATATTGTAACAATTATACCGTATGTATTTTATATAATTAGAATTTTTTATCTTGTAAGTAATTTTAATTAATAATAATTATATAATTGTGGGTACAACTACATTTATTCGTTTCACTTTAAATTAAATTTTGCCAAATTGGCAGTTTTTTCGGTTTATTCATATATTCACTCAAAAATGATTTTTCCCATAAAATAAAGCCCTTTTGGAAGTAAGCTAAATCCCTCTTAACTATTTTTCAAATAATTCACTTTAAAATGTAATCATTTTCTTTTCAAACGTTTGGGTTGTTTATTTTAAAATGCTTATGCATTGATTTAACAATAATATATTTTAATTGAACACTATTTGCAAAATAAGAAAAGTATTCTGTTAAAAAATGCACTTTTTCAGGAAAACATTTTTATGGCTTTACGTTCAATATGGTGCTTATATTATAACTCATAAATTATGTTAGCAATGATATAATGTCTTAAAAACATAATTAATCATTGAAAATGATTATTCAAAAAATGTAACAAAATTACATCTTTAAAAACAACATGTGATAAATAACTGAAACGTCTTTTCCTTTAAAACTCTAATTATTTAGATTATATTTTATTTATTTATAAAATATAAATAATTCATCTTGAAACTTGGTCAACTGTTTTTTTTAATCTTACATATTGAAATTAAAAATTAATTATTAAAAATACCGGTGCTTTGGTGTAGTGGTGAAGGCGTGTGCTTGGTAAGTGTAGAGTTGTGGGTTCGATTCTCGCCTGAGGTGGCGCTTTTTCGTCATCCAAGCAAAGCGAGTGGGAAATGGAAGTGTGATGGTTTTTCTTCAATGCTTGGCTTTGTAAAATTTGAACACTTATACGCCGTGCATCTCGAGGTGAGTTTTCTCGAAAAAGAGTTTTCCCTATCTCATAAGCTTCAGTTTGGGCAAATGAGAAATGTTAAACTCTCTCCATAATTGGACTTGAAGTCCTTAAAATAAAAGAAAAAAAAATGACCTCGAAGTTTAACAATGTGTAATTCAAAATTGTTTTCACTAAATAAAAACTTATTATTAATTAACAATTATTAGAATTTATATACATTTAATATTAACTATTATTCAACATCATTTACATATGGTAAGCTAAAGGATAAATTTAAATCAAGGTTTAAATGTGATAAAAAGAATTATTAAAATGAATTAATATGTAAAATTTTGATAAACTTTTCTTTAAGCTCTTAGGACTCATTAACGTATGTAATTACTATTTATGATCGACACATATTATCAAAGTGAAAGGAATTTCCAATCCAATATCAATTCCAATTTATGTTAAATCTCGATGAGATTTTTTACAATTGATTATTTACGTTTGTTAAAGTTCTAGAGTTAATGAAGCGAGTACCCAAACATACTTTTCCATATTAAGAAGATTTAGTTCCTTGTTATATATAGATGATATTTAAAAGAATTTATAGACAAGAATTCAATGAATCGTTTATTAAATTGTGCGTCTGGTCGTTTTTATTGCATTCCATCATATACGTTTCCACTAAGTATTATTGGAAAAATTCTAGTGCAATAGGGGGGATATGCTTCATTTTTTATCACCTATATTAAAGCCCTGAAAATACGCATACCTTGTGTTCCTGTGACTTAATTTGTTGTATCATTACATCTTTCCACTTAACTTTATGTCGTATTTTCAGACTTCAAACGATACTCCCGGGCAACGTTAAATTTTAGTATTTTTTGTTGAAACGACCGTTACTTCTACATTTTTTAATCAATTTGGAGAGCCATTTTTCAAATAAGTAAAACATTATTCTTAGTAAATCAGATTTAATGTTTATTTTGTAAAATCGTTTCATTAGTTGTAATTAATACAAATTGTTCTGAAACATTAGAAATTGATTATTTTGTAAAATTAAAATTTACGTCAAAAAGTAATAGTTGCGATTAAAATAATGTATGTCACTAATTTAATTGTTGAAATATAAATTCATCAGTCTTTTAGAATATATAATTAAACTTCTTAACAAGAAAAAATCATGTCTTGTAGAAAGTGGTTGTGATATTCTTATAATTCAATTTAGTTTTTCGAAATACACCCAATAAATAACATTATATTCAATTTTTAAAGAAAACACCCCATATTAAGGTTTACTAATCCTGTATAATTGAATTCTAAGATTTACAGCCATCGCCTTTTTATTAAAAGTCTAATTTCGAAGATCAAATTAATTAACATATCTTTAGGCCTTTAATTACAATTTCAAGTTAAAGCAAATAAAATCACGAATCGTTCATTCGAAAATGATAAATCGTGTTCAAGTTAGGCCATTTTGACTGGTATTAAACACGAAAGCTAATTTTATTACTAAAAAATCTGAAAATAAAGACAGAATTCATTAAAGCTTTTGGCCAATAACTGTTCGATATCATTCATAACCAAAGACATATCGTTGGACCATTTGTGGTTAGCATAAAAATTGTCTCGGCGATAAATTGGTCGGAGCAGCGGGCCAAACGAACGGCTTTACTTGGGCGAACAATTAACGATTTTCCGTAGTTTATAGAGGCCAGGGGGTTTTCGTTTAGTGGCTATAAATTCGCTGACATAACGTCTCCTTCCGAGGCAAGTTCGGAGTATGCCTGTGCCATATGCAAGACACCGTCCACCGAACCTAGTCAGGACAGACCATATGAGTAATGAGCCACCGCAGATTTTATCGTCCATAAAGCGGAACTTGTCTTACGCTTTGAGGCCGTTATCTATATAAATCCCCAAAATTCGAATCTCCAAATCAATGGGTACGAAACCTGCCTACCGAAGTCAGCAGTGACACATCACAAATCCACGACGAAATTTCACTTCGGTCAAATCATAATCATTAGAATGAATAATTATGATTTTACTTTTGCGATGGCTTATGATTGAATGATTTGCGTGCAAAATTGTTTTGAACTTTGTTTATTATCGGTGATCTTATATGTACGCAACACGTGTCGCAAGAGTTTCTAACTAGTTAGGTGTATTGCAAAAAGTTATTCGTTTGATGCGAAGTAATTAGGTTAGAATGTTCGACTATGAACCTGTGACCTCGATTCGACTCATTCGCATCAGCGTGAAATTCGATACCTAAACAGCTGGTTGATGGGGCTGTCAAATTATCGAAAAGGTGGTACTTTATTGGATTCGTGTTGCCGAGTTAATTATGGCAGTAATCGAATTTGGCAGTCCAAATTTGATTGCACGTCGTAACAATTTGGCCTCGTTTTGTTTCTACTATGATATATGCGACAAAGTGCTGCTACTGACAGTATTATACGAGTATAATTAATAATTTTAATTATATAAATCATCTAATTCCATAAAAGAAATTTGTTGATTCTAGAAACATACATATTTGATCAATTATCGATTAATCAGCTATTTAAGAATATAATTGAATTTATGTACGATAAAGAAAAAAAAAATTACTTGACATATTATTGTGACTAATTATACTAGCACAGTTAAAATATTCCAGAAAAGCATAAAAAATTTTTGTCGCACTATAAAGTTGACGAGAAATGAAAGACAAAAAAGTTTGTATCGTTGTGTTTTGTCCGAGTTGAATGAACCCTATCTTTACGTAAAATTTGGTCCCGTAATTGGGTAAGTACCCCATACACAGTAGCGGGGACATGCGTGCGATAAATTTCGAACTTGAGCAATAGAATCGATCCAATTTAGCGAACTTGCTTTGCAGCCAGAAAACGAGAAATCCTCGTAGCTTGGACGTAACGTTAAATTAAATTCAGTCTTAGAGAAGTATTGTTCGCCCAACCTTAAGGTTCGACTGATCTTGCTGCTTTATTTGTTCCTTGATACTATTGAGGGAAATATCGTAAAAATGTATATTACGGGTGTAATAAACTACTAGCCAGTTGTCTTCTACACAAAATGATGACACGAAAACAATAACGAAATTTGAATCAACAAATTGGACAATTCCAGAAGAGTAATCAATTTTTTCCTTATTCAGAATTTTTTACATTTTTGTTATCCCCTCACTTCTTCTTTATCAAAACATACAATATACAGCTTGTTTTCTTTACTCTCCTATTATTTCCATTTTGTCGTAGTATTTCTGATATTTGCCCAATCTTAAAGAGGAATTTCCACTCCATCCACTTTGTGGATACACATTTACATGCCATCTTCTTATGCTGCACTCTAATGCGGACTATCGGGCAAGGTTTGCCTGCAGAAATTAACATTTCATGCAACTTGCAAGCGCATGACGTCATCATGATCTATCTATCTAATGAAACATGCAGCACCCTAGAGAGTAACGTCTACGCGAACTTATGTTTGACGTGCACTGCGTGCGTAGGGTTCGTAGCACTAGACAAACCGGTCATAACAGCGACCTTTACACCGTACGTCATGTAAGGTGTTCTTCTCGTTGACGGCATGAAAGGCATTGGAAAGTTGATGACGTATGAATAGTTAAGTTAGCTCCTGCCGATCATGACAAGATGGCCTGATACCATTCAATTCTTTATTCAAGGCATACATGCTGTTTCGCATGACTATAATGCCATTTCGAGACACCACACATTACGGTGCCGAAAATTCACGAAACCCTCTCGGAAACATTAAAATGGCATGAAGAGTTCATATATACAGTTTATTTCCATGTTGGAACCATTTTGTGAAATTACTTTTGTTTAGTTGCATTTCTTGATTGCAAATGGTAAATATCTTATTAGATGCCAACATTTTTACAAATAATTGATAAGCAAGCTTTTATCATTCACGAAATATCCAAAAACCCAGTTTGGTACTTTCAATAATGATTACTATACATTGAGAAAAATGACATATATATATTACTAGCTTTATTGGCACAACATCAATATACTTTTAAAAATTAAAGAATTAATATCTGGGATAGTAGAATTTAAATGCTTTTCTGTCCTTATTTAATAGTTTATAAATTATTCATTGTCCCAGTAAGAAATTGCCGTAGCTCACGAACGATTCAATGCTGATCCAGTACTGGAAGCCATACTACGGTCAATCAGACCTGCATCAGTACTGATAATTGCATGGCTAACCACAGTTGCCAACTGCGTCAGGGAACGTAGCCACTACTGGCACTATTGTGATATCCGTACGTAACCAGTAC
>JABFPK010002407.1:0-10211 GCA_022817445.1 Habroteleia sp. ZL-2020
ATGGAGGGCCAGACTATCGTTCAAAAAAAGGAAACTCTGGAACTCGATCATGAGCCAGACTCGGCCAGACTTATTTTTTCTACGAGGGTAAGTATTTGGCAATTTTAATTATTGAATTAAATGTCGAAGATTTTGTTAATCTATTGATAAAATAATCTTCTTACCCGCGTGGAAAAAAAAGTCGTGGCTGAGACTATGAGAAGAATTTTTGCCACGGAGTTTCCCATAATGTCCAATGGCCACGTATAGTAAATAGCATGTTAGCTCAGTGGTAAAATGTTGGGCTATCACGTTAGCGGCAAGAGTTCAAGACCTGTACGTGGAAGATTTTTCTTTTTAGAAATTATTATACCTATTTAATTTAATAATTATATATTTTTAATTTTAATAAATATCCGTGGCACATCTATGGGATTTGTCTAAATGCCTCAGGTAGTACAGGTGGTGGTAGAGTCTGTGGCATACATGGCTAGAGCCATTGGACATTACATGGCTAGAGCCATTGGACATTGTGGCAAACTCCGTGGCAAAAATTCTTCCCATGGTTTCAGCCACGACTTCTTTTTCCACGTAATATAATATATCGTTCACTTTACACATCTTCAGTTTTCCATTTAATATTGATATCTTATATTTTGATTTTTGCTATGTATATGTTGCAAAGTATATATTTCGTTCTACATTTAAACTTTACAATTACAGGTTTAAAATCATATCAAAAGAAAATTTATCTATCGAAATTTATATAAATTTGGTAGTTAAATGTTATAAACATAAATGACTTTAACAAAATTCTTAATTAAAAATTCTTATGAAAAAGTTAACATTTCTTCATTATATAATTAAATTACAGATATTTTGAGATAAATTGGTTATTTAGAAAAACGAAAACAATATGAAATACTTTTATAAAGTAATATACACCTAAACTGAAATTCAAGTTTCATATGAAAATACACTGTTAACAATATAATTTAAATGAACGTAAATAAATGATTATCCCAACTTTCTAAAAAATAGTTATTAATCTGAAATGATTATGCTTATTGAAAAAAATGAGTAATTATAACCACATAAAACAGTTATTTGTCAGAGTATTCTTACGATTTACACTACTAGCGAGTAGTATTTAATGTTTCCAGTACGACTTTAAATGGAACAAGCCTTAATGATTGCTTATTATAAGACGCTTAACTTCAATCCATATGTATTGATAATCAAGATATGATGAATAGTACAGATATTTCAAAATCATATGAACTACTTCTTATAGCTATTAAATACAATATTAACTAGCTGTTATTGAGAAAATCAAATTATAAAAAAATGAAAATTACATATCGTTTGAAAACTAACACTTTTGTTCTGGAAGGTACTTTCTCTATAATAGTAATGATTAATTTTGAGACAAATTGTTAGTATAATATTAAGCACAATAAAATCGAAAAAACTTCATTTATATTTTTTTGCAAATATATATATTAAAAATAGAGATTAATAGTTTTGATACATATATTGAATTAAGAAATCATAAATAAAAGAGAAAAGAGTTTTATTTTAAATTATAATATTAATTAATTCATTGCACATTAGGTTATTCCATATATCGTTACAGGAAAAATGATTAAAAATGATTTAAATTTTTAGAATGAAAATTCATTTTTAAAACTCTATAATTCATCTTATTACTATCAACAATAATATATTTTAATGAATTATTCATAATTATCAAAATTGTTTCATCATATACCTAAAATGTATAATTGCCAATTTCTCAGATTTTTACTTCATTAGTAGTTAACTTGATTATTGAGTTTTTGATAAAATCTTAATCTTATTTTTTAATCTTTTATGAACTATATTTAATAATAGAAAATAAAGTTATCTCTTTAATTATATATCAGTTCAACAATTTAATAATTTCTCAATCTAAGACCAAACTATCGTGTTTTCAATTACGTTAACATGAATTATTGAAAAAATAGCTTTGATATAAGTGTTAAATTACATATAAATAATTTATAATCATATGAATTTCCTTACTATAATATGTAATACGATATGTGCTTTATTATCAATTAATAACCTTAACGAGATCTAATTTCAGTTCCATAAAAGTTGAATGTTTTTTATTTTCTAGAACTTAATTTTTTGATTTATAACTTTGCTATCATATTAGTTAACTTTAATGTATATGTTGCGTGTTTAATAAGCATTGAAGTATTCTGTAATTGCAATTGTAATTCTATTAGTTAAACACAGATATATTTACTTGATAATAAATTGAAGAATAATTATATTTAACATAATATTACTTTTCTCAATCATTAAGTTATCTATTTTATGCTGAGCCGATTGAGATATGATATAAATAAATAGATCTTTTACGAAACTTATACATATGTCAAATTATTCCGAAAAATATAAAAAATGTCTGCTTCTTCTCAGCTATAAATTCATATATGCTTAAATGTCGTATTCTAGAGTTAGTTTTACAGTTGACCTTCATGAAATTAAAATATTAAAACTAGTAAACAATGTGAAATGAATTCTAAAAGGAATTGCATTATTAATCAATTATAATCTGATTTATTTGAAACAAAATCAAATAAATTGTTTTCGTCTAATCAAAACGGTACAAAAATGTACAAAAATGTAAAGCGACAAAAAGATCACTTGGCCATTTATCTGCATAACGATTGTGGGATGTTCTTGTACCAAACTTTAATTAGACATTACATAAACGTCTATAGGTAGATAATGATGGAGGAACAACTGCGTTTGAACAAACCCTCATTTGCGACTATGTATGTTCGTATGAACATGCTCGCGAGTTGAAAATGAACACGGAAGGAGTCGATAGTCAGCAGTGTCGAAAGTTAGCAAGATAGAGCGTATAAGGTACAGAATCCTCGTTGCTTCGAGCCTTCGTGACGGGACGCTGGCACGGATTTACGATCCTCTCAGCGTAGCACGGTACCTTCGAGTACACCCGGCCACGTCGGATCGCATTGCCAATAGGATTACATCGCTATAGGTGGCTGCTTGTATCGCATCAAGATCCGTAGATACCTCCTGCTCCTTGTAGACCACAACGAATCGTGCCGAGACTTAGCTCATGCTGCATGAGTTCCGTGACGTCGTGCCAAACTCTTGTTAGTCTTATTTTCTTCGCTATTCCAAGAAATTATCATCCCAAACAACAAACTAGACAGCTTTCGTAATTTTCACGTAGCTGACATGTAGATTGTTCATAAAAATATAAGACTTTGAATGTCATCGCAAGATTTAGCAAAGAACTGAGAAATCAAAACAAACAAATTTCACATCTTCATCAAAATGATCAGTAGATACCACTTCAAAAATGCATATACGAATTTACTGTTTATTTAGAATAATTTAATAAATTTAATAATTGCTACGAGTTTTTTCTTATTTCAGAATAATGAGTATGTATTTTTATTAAATAGCATTGATAAATGTGACACTTTGAATGGAGAAATCAATATTTCGTTATGAGATAGTGATTTGACTTACAATACAAAAATCTGTAATCAAACAGTAAAATCTAACTGTTTGTATTTTTTAAATTTATATTTTTTGCATGCAAAATTTTACCAATCTTTTATAACATTCATGTTTAATATGTCCTTCTTTTATAGAAATTTTTGTTAAAATTATTTATTTGCATAAAAAGTAATAGATTTAAAAGAAAAACAGCTTTGTTTATTAACTGATTCCATTTAAACATATTTTGTTTATATATCTTTCTACCTATTTGAATGTGCGTGTGGTTTTTCCACACTTATGTAATATTGATATTCTTTTTTATTTGCCAAAAAACTAAAATTCATGAAAAAAAAAGAAACCCTTTTTTATCTAACAAATAATTCTCTACATATATACCCATATGCTGAATTATGTTATATTTTCTTGCATTTTGATTTAAATTGGGATTCTAGGCTATTATTTATACACCAAATTATTATTTGCTAGTATTATATATGTTGAACAAAACAATCTCCATTCGTAGTCGAATTAAATCGCAATTTCGTTCCTAATTATAAATTAAAACAGATCGTGTGCTCTTTAGTATTTGCCAAAGATGCGAATAGATTAGCACTAAAACATACCACTAATGAAGTCATTTTCACTGTTATCTCATTATTATCCGTATACAGGTCTAACCTCAATCGGGAGGTAGCCCAATATAAATAATAATAACGTGGGCGAAAAGCAGCAGATCGTACCTTGATGATTATCTGGTTATAAATCGCGGCATAAATATATCGAGAGTAAATAGCAATCGACGGTAAGATTTGGAGAGGACAAATAAAACGAGCGGGTGAGAACGTACCGGGTGTATGGCATCGGGTATTGCAATATAAAGACGACGGGGCGGTAACAGACCAATCACGCGCCGACTACTAATTTGCTGGTTCAAACAGCTGCCGTTCTGCCGCCTATGCGAAAGCCGCGTTGATTTTACGGTTATATCTGCTTCAATCCCGATAGGATTCGATCCCGCGTTGTCTCATGCTGGGATATTCGATCCTTCGTTCTTTTCTCGAATCTTTCTTATTCGCCGATCTCGGCTTCTTCAACGTCCTCCGATCGTTTCTTGTCTTCTTGCTCCACTGTACCATTCCTTTCTCCAAGCGGACAAAACATTTCTTAATTGGGTTTCGTTGGTAGATGTCTGACGGCGCTCCTTTTTTCTCTTTTATCTTTCTCTCTCTCCTTAGTAAACGAAATTAAAATTATTTATTTATTTACTAATTTATTTATTTATTTCAACGAAGCATTTATTTGTTCTACTCATTTGTATGGTGTGTGTGTACGTGCATGTATTTGTTTAATTCTTTTCTTTCTTTCCGTCCGAAATATGGCAAGTTTACATTATACATGCGATGTTTTCAGACGTCGGAGTGCTAATGAGAAACCAATAAAGAGGGGTGCCGAATGGTGCAGCTTTTCTACCTTAAAAGGCTTCGACTACAAGGTTTTTATTGCGAGGTTTCGTTCACTTCGTTTCGAGTAATTGAAATTATTTAACGCATTGGTATTTTAATTGAAGCGAAAGTCAAGAGTCGAAATTGTCTCTCGGCCTTACGATTTAACTATCGTATTTTGACCTTTCGGCCCGAAAATCGTACGATTCGTGTCGCTCGTTATATTTTCGTTTCCACGTGATAAATTCAAATTCGTCATTCAAATTAGTCAGATAAGTATGGCGTTATTTCGTTTTTATTATAATTTGAGTTGCATTGAAATTCAGCGACGAGTTCATTTTTATTCTTTATCGCGCATTAAAAATGTATCTGACCATTATCCAATTAAGATCCGCAGATGTGCGGGCATCACAACTTGTTTTTCGTAATGAAATAACCATTTATACGCACTACCGTTTTATAATAATTCAATTCAATAATTCAAATTGAAAGACAAGATTCGAGTCATAATCACTGTACAAGCTACGACTTTATTGTCTGTTCTCGAGAACCGCCAGTAGGCCCGAGCAAATAAAGAAATTCGATCAATTACTGCAAAACGATTGGGAGTGTATTAGTCCTTATGAGCACGCGCTTACGAAGTAATTATTTGATGTGAAAACTGATAAACCAAACGAGCTACTTTTAATCGCAGCCACTTCCTTTTCCTCAACATTGTACTTCAGTCTTGGTCATAGTTGAGGGACGTCACTCAACCGTCACTTAAATATCAGTGTTGCGGCATCTTTTCTTTCGCTAGAATTGTTTTCTTGCTATATATTCCACGCATTGAATTGTGCGCCATCAAATTAACTCGAGAACTACCGTCAATTAAACGGACGTCCCATTTGAGCAATATATTATGGCAGAAGCTCAAGCAAAAGTATTCCTCTTTCCGTTTTGACTAGGAAAAAAATCATTAATTTCAAACCATCGAAGCAAACTTGCGTTTCAAATTGCAACGTCGAATCAGTGCTCGTTTCCCAGAATTACCTAACTGTCCAATAGTTATACTTTATTTCGCGTTCAAATTGAACCTTGAATTTCCGTGTCACACCCTTCCGAAACTTTCACCGTAAAAAAGGAAACTTTTTTAAGAAATATTTTTCGTGTGGCATTTCTCAAATTGTTTCGCGACTTTCACTGCGCGTTTCTTTTCAAAGTGTAAAAGAAAAGACAAGAAAAAAGAAAACTAGCAAGTGAGATAAATAAATTTATGAGAGGTAATACAAATTGGGCTGTTGTCGGCTTTTAGAAATGAAAACGAACATTGTTATCCTCTTTTTAACGCATTCCTTTTTTTCGTAAGAGTTATTTAATTATTTAATGTGAAACTATGCATTTTTGGGTTGAAGCAAACATTTTAATTACTCGCAGATATTTGTTGAAATCATTATTATTATTATTTTTGTATATACTTTTGTTAATTTGTAGAGATAATTTAGACGAAAGGTTAAGTAGCAATCCTTCGTTTATATAGTGAATACAGACTGCCAGGATAATCGCATGCTGAATAATGAAGGGTAACTCCATGGTATCCGTAAGCTCAACTAATTCAGTATGGCGTCAATTCAGCGGTCGTTCCAACAATTACTGACCGTGTCGGTTTATTGGCCGATACATTGCCCCGTCGCGTAACAACGACCTCAACCCTCAAGAGCTTTACTCCGGCCTTTATAGCCGGCTCTTCTTACTTAAATCTTTGCTCCAAATTAAAGACATTGTTATGCTCCTCTTCCATTTAATTTTTTCCCGTAATTCGTTCCTTTAGACGCGCTGCAGATGCGCTAATGATTTTTTTACTACGATCGTTCATTTCAAAATATTGTTTATTTAGCAAATTTATACAGTTTCTGAGATTTCTCCATAACAAAGCAAACAACTTTCTCGAGAAGCATTCAAATGAATTTTTTAGGGGGCACTCAAATGTTATTTCTAAACACGCTGAAACATTGCTAATTCAATTGAAACCACGTTTGCCGGTAGCTCACAGCCAATTTGGAAAATGGTCGGCCTGATTTTAGACCATGTTTTCAATCGATGTCTTGCAACGACCCAACAGTATGCAAATCAATCGCGCACTTTCCAATGATTTATACTGCGAATGCAATTCGTTTAAGTGTATCCTGATTCCGCTTGGATTACGACTCTCCACTTAAACCGAGTAGTTTAAGGTACATTGCAAATAATGGGCGATCAAACATACGCCCTTTGCAATTCAAGTTTTAATATTAGCAAAATATCCGTTGCAACAATCCAGCAAATCTACTCGCCCATAGAATTTGAAATGACTTATAGAAAGTTTAAGTTACCCATTTATAGCTCTTTCCCCTCTTTTTCGGATCTTCTCTGAGTCGGTTCTTTTAAATAGAATCGATATTTCGTGCCAAAAACAATTTTTCAAGAGGGTTGCCAAGTACTCCCGCTTTTTTGTATGTTTATGATAAACTTCTTTTACAATATATGGCATTTCTATTTAATTTAATAATGGAATACGTTTGTTTAATATGAATTCATTTAGTTATATTGTCATCGTTCTTCCAAAGTGCATTATTAAATGCTATATTAATATACTAAAAGAAAATTTTTTGCTTATTCAACGTGCATATATACGTGATGGAAATATAAAAGGAAAATCATTTACATAATATTTATTTTCTTGAAATCCTTCTGACATATTGATATTAATTAGATTTATTACAAAAAAATGGGATGCCAAGCATGTGACAAAAATTGAATGCCTGAAATGTAACGTCTTAAAATAATTAAACTAAATTTCTTGTATATGGGTTCGACTGAAGTGAAATAATGTCACGACCTCGACAGCTCGATAGCATAAATCTGCCAGAGTCGTGCTCACGTCTTCTAGATGCATTTCCGCATCGTATATATATATATGATATAACAGAATCACAAGCCTATATTCATTATCGGCAGTTTTATTTGTTGAACGTCACATTCGCGAATGTCATAAATATGGAGCGTTTGATGCGACGTTGATTACGATAGGGCGGTAATAGGTCGAACTGGTAAGAGGGACGTTTCCTAGGATAAAAAGGATTGCTGGAACGAGAAGGAAAAAGCAGTGGGTTAACAAGGGGTCGAGAGAGAGAGAGAGAGAGGACAGTTGAAAGTAAGGCGAAATTCGATGCGGCTACTTGGGCCGTGTATATCTATGGTTGCTGGTGCATGGTGTGCCGTGACGGCAGTAACTCCAAAATCCCGGGGCTTAAGCTCACGCGGCTAGGATCAGTGGCAAACTTCCCGCTACGGCTTAAAGGCTTGGTGGTTACTGCCATCCCTGCTTCAGGAGCGCCAACTTTTCGTCGTGTTAATGACTGCAATATGATCACACGTGTCTCGTACAGAGGAATTTCTTCGCTTGTCTGAAGTGGAGAATGCAAATCTCGGCGAATGGATTAGCACGCGAGTTATGCCCGGGTCAGGACAAAAAAAAAGGTTATAGTATCAACTGGCCGAGCGAGCAAAACAAATGAACCCAAATAAAGAGTGCGATTTTTTTTTTCGTTGCGCAATGTTTTCATTAAAGCGAATTAAAGGCAGAACGGGTAGCCGATTGGAGTCGCCGATTCATGTATCATTTATAAGTTGATTTCGAATAAACATGACGAACTCCTTGGAAGCTACGAGAAACTTTCTCGATCCGTTGGTCGCTAACGACCGACCGAATTTGAAGTATTTATTGTTGATAATAGACTGGGGCGAAGGGGCGATCGTTCCGTTGGGATAACGCGGAAAAAATGTGTGTGCAATAATACTTGCGCCTTTCACATCTGTGGCCCATCAACTTGTAAAATCGGCTCTGGATCCGACAGTCGACCGATCAGCATGCGGTATAACATCCAGCACCGCGAGTCTCGTATTTTCCTTACCGATAGAATCAAACTCTTACCAATTAACGAGAGAAGTGTGTTCAGAGAGAGAGATCTTCCATTTCTTTCTTTCTTCGTTAACTCTGTCTTGGTGTATCTAGTTTTCAGCAAGGCTGTTTATTGTTTCGCGAGTGAATGTTCGTTGTGTTCTGCGTTCCCGTGCAGAGTGTATTCCGTATCGCCGCGTTTGGCGATGGAGCCTCGATATCGAGCAACGGCACACCCCTTGCGCATATATCGTTTGCAGACCTTATTTCTTACACAACCACGCTCTATCTCTATTCTATGAATTATCAATTATGCCGCATAATGAACGTTGTACTATCGGCTTTATTTAATCAATTTTTCTTAACAATTCACACGCATAATTTTAATCAATTTCAATTATTATACACGACAGCCACTGTTCGTAATTTATGAAACAAGTTTCAACAATCTTTGGGATCTGAGAAGAAAAGAAACAAACCGGCCGATAAGCTGCTTGGTCGTTAAAAAGAATTTTAATCAGTAGCTATCTCTAACAAACTTTACTGTAAATTTATTCATCTCGAAAATATTGTTTCTTTCAATTATATTTTGTATCTACTAAAGAATCGTTGATGTTTAAAACAGTATGCAAATATTTCAGTTATCTAGATGTATCAAAATCTTATACATATTATTTTTATATATTTGAAAGCTAGATCTTGTGTGTAAGTTTATGATGATGTAACATTTAGTTTACTGTGAGAAGTTGAATTGGTAAAGATTATGATAAATAAGCCTTATCTACGAGTGGTACTTACATCTTGATTAAGTAAAAGTATGTTTATTAAAATAGAAAAATAATGCTAATCTTTTAGTAGTATCGCATTTGACAACAAAAATTATCAGTTATATGTAAATTTAAAGATATACACTAACTAATAATATATCAAATTATAAGCAACTATTGATTCCAATTTTAAACGCATAAGCATATATATTTAATAAACACATTTTTTTAAATATTTTCTGCTAAATATTTTAAGTTCTGTACAGAATCTTATTGCATAATCAATATCTTAAAATATGTAATATATTATTATTAGTCCAAGTAAAAATGAATTTATTTTTATAGACACTTCAGAACTAAAATGTATCTAAAATATGTATTATTTACATAAATGTGAGAGTATTTAGTGTTTTATTTTAAAATTTCTTTTATTTATTTATTAGAAAAATAATCATTTCTTTTAATAAATATATTTATATGGTCTGAATTAATTTAAATAATTTAGTAATTCAATAATTAATGAATTACACATATAAGTAAAAAATAAAAATATTCTATTTGCACAATTAAATC
>JABFPK010002409.1:0-10208 GCA_022817445.1 Habroteleia sp. ZL-2020
CCTCTCAACTAGCGCGTGTGATCTGTGTCTCACGCAGTGATCATCTCGATTGTTCGTCGTGCTTCTCGTTGCTTCTCCTTCCGACCCCCACGTCACCTCCTGCTGCACCTCTCGCTCCCTCCCTCTCTCTCTCTCTCTCTCTCTCTCTCTCTCTCTCTCTCTCTCTCTCTCTCTCTCTCTCTCTCTCTATCTCTCTCTCTCTCTCTCTCTCTCTCTCTCATATATATTTTTATTACAATAATTTGTCTAAAATTAATCTGAAACGTATACTTATAGAATCATTTTAAGTGCATATAATACTAAAGCGGATTCGTTCAAAATGAATATTTAAAATTTCTAAAAACTATTTCCGAAAATTACAATGTTTATTTCAGTATCAATAATTGCAGCACGTACGGAATAAATTGAATAAAAATAATCCGGTTTTTACGTTTATTTTATACTTTTCGAAGGATGAACTGCAATATGAATAAACGTTAAAAAAATCATTATTTAATAGGGATGCGAACTCAAGGTTCTTCGATTTTCAATCGCACGTCGTTCTCTTTCTTTGTTAAAGATATAATAATATAAGCTTTTGAAAAAAATACAGTTGCTTATTCAAATAAATTGTTTATTACAATGGCTTTATTATCAACAATTACATTTCGTTCCTTAAATATTTATTGAATTGTTTTAGGAAATATTTGTATGCTACAAGTATCTAAGATGATCAGAAATATTCATAGGGATTATTAACCTTTAGATACAAGAAAACTATTTTATTTGATCTAGACTAGCAATATTTACTATTAATATTAATATTTACTATTAATTAAGATAGCTCGTTGTCAATTGATGTTATCAATTACTGTTATCAATTACAAAAATGCATCTAACAACTATTGATTCTAATTGGAATAATTTGAAAAACGATGTTTTTATAATTTTTTGAAAAATGATATTACTCGAAAATGGGAGAGAAAAGGTGCTGGGAAAACGGGACGAAGCGTTTGGTGGGACCGACCTACGACAATGTTTCGCCTGAATCGTCGCGGCATTTCGATATTACGAAACGATTTGATAACGAAAACCTAAAACGATGGAAGATATACCAATATTTTTATATAACCAAATTGAGGTTTTCCAGTGTATAAATAAATTGCAACAAATTAACTGGGCGCCAGTACAAAAATCATCGTTGAAACCAGAATCCGTGGTCACTGATTGAAACACGTGTGGACGTCAATTTTTATCAAACGAAATTATCAAATTATGTGGAACTATTCATTAGCCTGCATTGTCCGGGGAAGTAGGGTGCAACTCGTTTCGTTGTATCGGATTTATTATATTTCATTATTCACGCCCGGACGGTTCTATGAATATTCTACTAATTAATTAGTTAATTAATTAATTAACAACGCGATCGCGTTTGTTCAACATTCAACGAGAGCCGCTGTCAACAAATTATTCGCTCGAAACCGAAACCCCGAATGTGTAGCGTTTTCAAAGTCGATTGTAATATTTATTAATATTTCTTTATCAGAATAAAGTGTATTAATAGCGCAAGGCTGTCGAAGCGCGCTCGTATTAATATGTATAATTATATGCATATTCCAAGCTAAATTAAACAATATTGAAAAGTCTGTCATTTTAAATCACTCTAATAGTTTAATTATAGACATTAATGGTGTCGAATGGAAAGTAGCATAATGTTTTGCAATTTATTCAGTGTAATGGAATTTAAATGAAAAATACAATCTGCCATTAAACGCACGTTTTCATTTTATTGTATAAAATAAAGAAAAAATATTGACAGAACTTCAAATTGTTCTTCAAGTTCTGTATCTTAGTTGATATTTAATTTCTACGAAATTCTTACATTTTCTACCTATCTAAAAATTTTTTGAACAGTCATTGTATGTATTTTATCATGCATTTCAAACAAGTGCATAAATTACTTTTGATATTCTTCTTTGTATTTTGGAAGATTGACATATTCGTCGAGTATTTACTACTCGCAAATAATCTTTAAAATGTACATGGAGAAGATAGAAATTTAATTCAACGGCGAAGAATTTCACTGACAATATTGTTCTCGATATATATAAATTTTAAAATAAATCATGCCCATCGGCAAATTCTTTTTAGTTGCGTTGTTAATATATATATATAATCATAATAATAATAAGGATCTATATTTTCGGATGGAGAAACGAATTCTACATGACTTTTTTCTTCGCCTGTAAATTCGCCCAACAGGTATTTCGCATTTATTCCGAGATTAAATCTGCTACCGTTATTGTCCTTGACTGATGCATAAGACGAGTGTCTGTAACGGGAGGGGGGAAGACGAGCGTCGAGGCCTCGCAGGCATTTGGCGGACCTGTAATGTCAAGAATGCGAAAGAATTGTGTCGAGCGAAATTATTTGTCTCTTTTTACTTTCAGCCTGGCCCACCAGTGGTGAGAAAGCCATAGATTCTAGGAAGAGGAGGCGTACCAAGGACCAGCGAGAAAGAACAGACTACTCCATATTTATTAAAAACATCGTTGTTCCGTCAAAGTACCGCAGATACTGTATCGAAGACCGGGAATTAAGGGAAAAAAATTATGACTTACTAATCGAATAATATTCATTGCTCGCCACAAAGAAGTAGATTTGTTTGTGGTTGTGGGAAGAAGAATTCAGGTACGTTCGAGCGCGAAGAATGCGGTTACTTTGTCTCGGTATTTTTGTTTGAATCGTTTAATCCAGGATTAATTGTAGTTTTCGATTGAAATCGATTGGGAAATACTGATACTTTAACCGAAATTGATGTGAACTTGGTCGACATAATGAAGGTGGAGTTGGGAATACAATATTTGGTAGATTTATGATTTCTGAAGTGGAATTAATAGCATTTAAGTAAAATCTTTAAAGAGATTCACAAAACATTTACCGTTAACATACGAAAAAAAATTATATATTATCTCAATTTCTGCTTATCCCACGAAATCATTTTTGTATTTAACTAAATTTCATATATATAATAATAATAATAAAAATAATAAAATATCTTTCCTCTTAAGCACTTTCAAAAACCGATTTAGAAATGTTCAAAGTATTAAATTTCACAGATGGAATATCTTCTTCTAATTATAAACAAGAGTAATCAACAACAATACAACTCGAAATTCATCTGAAATTGATAAACTAAATATTCCTGGTCTCGCGAATTCCCGATGCAATGGCACGCCACCTTTCTACATTCCAGGTGGCGCCAGCATAGCTACGAGCATTAATTAAAGCCGAGTCTACTTGCGCCGTTATCTACGTTCCATTCTAAATCATACTGCTTTTGGCAAACAGCATCGCGTCCATTTTTGCCCAGACTGCGATAAGAACAAGGGAGAAAGTCGTATGTTTTCAATCCATTGCCGAGTCATTTAATCCGGTATCACTGACTGCGTGGGTCGATTTTCTTCGGCTTCCTGTTTCGCGCAGCCTTTCGCGGTGAGAAGTAAACTCCCCATGCCAACGGGCGGTACTAATCTATGAAGGCAATGAAAGGATTAATTTCCGCCGATTGATATATCGACGACCATGTTTGGCCGCTTGCGAACATTTTTCGAGTCGTGACCTTTTTCTCCGTTAAACTGAAATTAGCATTATATTTACCGGGTCGGTTAACCAAAAGGCATGGACGGGGCCTAAACGCAAAAACCAAGGTCGACGCCAGAAAAAATCGACCAAAAAGCGAACAGTTCTTACTAGATGCATGAATAATGCAACAATTAGTAGCGTTGTCTTCGGCGGATCCAGTTTGAGGATAATTTGTAATTACGCAGCTGCATTTGAGAGCGATCATAGAGCCAATTTTCGGCGAACTCGTTGGATCCTGAGCATGCAACGTCCAGGACGAAGCACCGTTACGAAAGGATGAGCCGCAAATTGGAGGACAAAGAAGGTCCAGAGATTCACGAAATTTTGATTAACGAATCAGGAAGTGATCTACGATCGCCTCTACCTTTCACTTCGGCTCCACCTAGCCCGATCCCTCACGTCAGATGAGCTAACTAGCGAAATTCGTCCAAATTAATCGAAGTGTAAGAGAGAACCGGGTAAAAGTACCTGTGTGTAATAGGATAAGAGAAACTAGATAGGATCGCGGGATTTAGCTCACCTGCCTGTCGGTATTATCTTATTGAAGTGTCGCTCGCACTTGTTTGGCGATCAAGTTTTTTAATCGATTTTCTTGACTTCTGCTTTGAGCGTCGTTAAAAAATGTTGCGACTTCAGCGGGATAAATATAATGGACAGTCAAATTTCCTATGTAACTTCAGAGTGGGGAGGTAGAAGTCAAAGAGGTAATTGTGTGGAGAATTGTGAAGGAAAGAGTAATTGCTCAAGACTATTTCGCCTCGTGTTTATGCATTGCAGTTATTGTTATGACAATTTATCTTCAACGATAATTGTAGAGACCCTTCGAGACAGCTCGGTTTGGTTGACCGAGGCTTTTAACTCGCGCACACACTCGAACATACTTGTATGGGTTGGAGAGCTGACCAAAACAGGATACCTGGCTTAGGACGGCTGGGTCTGAAGGTGTATCCTGTCGGTCCATCCTCTTACCCATATCTATACGCGCCATTAAATAATCCCGACGAGCGCTCATTAGGGCTTTTATGGGACGAAATTTTTGCGGACGAGTGTTGTTTTATTTTGGATAATGCAGGGTATGTTATGGTTGGTGTATTGTATGTATGCATGGAATTGAGAATATTCATCATCTAATTGGGTCATCCATCAATGGAAGTAGACAAAAAACATATTAATTAAACTAAGCGCATTTGGAAAGTACGAGATAGATTCTGAAGACATTAACAGAGACGAGTAAAAGGTTAACATTTATTTGTGTCCATAGTTAATGATAGTAAAGCCGAATCAAAATTACAAGTGTCAAAGTAACAAGATGGAGCTAACTAAAGATCATAATTGATGTCGAACTTAAAAATACATATTAAAAATTCGAGAAGCAAGATTAATGAAATACGTCGTTAGAAGATAAAACTATAACTAAACTGAGCTCTTTTACACTAAACAACGGTGTAGAATGTGAATGAGAAATGGGAATTGAAAATTCTGTATATGATACTGTAATTACACGTGTCACCAATGTTATTAATGTGAAAGAACAAAAATGTAAGCGTTTCGAACAAAGAAGTTAAAACTACAGTAGAGAACCAAGACTGGATTATAACAGGTGTTGAAATCATCAAGACATAATATTACATGCGAATATATGAATCAAGGTTAGGATTTCTTAAGATGAAATATCGAAATTCAGGATAGATGAATATTAATCAAAATACCGAATCGTACATTTTTCATAAAACATTGTGTTTCTCAAGAACCCCGTCATATTTAAAGAGTATCCAAATTTTAAATCAAATCACCCTACCCAAAATATTTCTGCGGTTCAATGTAAAATTATCGAGATGATACCGTAGTTTCTCTCTGACCAAAATAAGAACCAAGAGTTCGACCGAACTACCAAATTCCAAGCGAATAAAAATAATCCTTCGACATTGAAATCTCTCAGACTACGTTTGCAAAAACTACTCCAGAATATGTTTAGATAGGTACCGTCTGAGTCTAGCCAACGTCTTTTTTTCGTCGCCAATCTCGCAGGTGTACCGGCTGCGATTTGCGCCGATTGAACCGGCTAGTCCGCTGGTTTTATTCATTTTTTATTTCACGTACACACGCAGTGTTGTCTTGTACCGCATAATGTGTAGACTTAGTGTGGAACCCGGGTCTCGAAACGTGTTAAAGTGTAAGTAGGGAAGGGAGTGGTGGGGTGCAGAAGGACGCCAGAACTGCAACTACGATGCGGTGTAACAAAACATGGTCTATCGAATAGAGCCAGCCAGACTAGGACAACAAAGAGCCGACTCATTTTACCTCCTTCTCATCCACCTTCGAGTTCTTTACTCGAGTATCCCTCCCTTTCTCCCACCCTATCTCTGTCCTTCATACTTCTTCAGTAAATCAACCTGCGCCATGCAACAGTACTAAAATCATATTTACGCCCATCGAAAAAGAAACATTCTCGCCCGGCTAACGAAATATTTTGCTGCTTCTCTGGGGTCTGGGAATTTTCAATTGGGAAACTTTACTAGTTTTTGTACTGATTTTTTCAAATGCTTTTTATGTTTTCTAAACAATTCTTAAAAATTAGCATTTTCGTTTTATGAGCTTTCACTGTAGATAAAAAATTTTTAATCTTTTTATAACGTAATAAGACAAATTTTCATAGTCTTCGGTGTATGAAAAAATTCTACAGTAGCTATAGTTTTACCTAAAATAACTGTATTTTAGCTAAAATAGAAATAATTATAGGTATAACAACGATGAACTGTAGCTGAGACATTTTTTAGATACAAAGTGATTCAAAAATTTAAAATGTCTCCGTGCATAATTTCATGTATATACTTAAAGATTAAATTTAATTTTTATCAAAATTAAATTTTAATAAAGTGAAATACTAATAAAGAAAAATGTAACACTTTGTACAATATTTATAATAAGATTTTGGAATAATTAAGATAATTAAAAAATATAAATTTTCGTTGTGTTTCTAATTTCATACAAAATATTTTATAAATAATTAAGCGTAAAATAATATTCTTTAAATACTAAAGTAAAGTAGAAGCTTCTTAATATATTGACTTTTTAAAATTATTAAGTAATGTTTGCGAAGTGGATTAAAATAGTTAAGTACATGCTTGGTTCAATCAAATTACTCTATTTTCAGAAGAAATTACAGGCATTTATTATATAAATATAAAATTAGTCTCACTGAAATTGAATGAATTCCTCTAAAATAAATTTATTTTCAATCACTTTTTAATGATTTTTTTTTTATAAAATCCTTATAGCGATGTGATATTCCATTTTTAACAAATTGTAAATAATTTTATCCTTTGCTTATACGTATATTTTTGATAGTGTAAATTTTTAATATTTGAAAATCAATTCACTTTTGAATAAATAATTTTCTGAGCCATATAATATCATTGAATACTTTGATTGATAACAGAAAGAGAGAGAGAGAGAGAGGGGCAAAGAGATAAATAATGCATTACTTCGCTTTAACTTTCCTAAATCTAATTTAGCTTGGTCATATTTGGAGTATTTCGAAGACAATATTCAAAATAGATTACACCGTATTATTCAAATTTCCGAAATAAGATAGAAATCATAATGTCGCATTATTTTAAATAAATTTCGCTTCAAATCGAAGACTAATCCTGCTTTTGTTTTTGTTAATTAAAATAAAACATTATATTTTTACTTATTATACATACGCAAAATGAGAAAATATCTTTTATCTTTTCCGGGTACGGGCCATTAAACTTTTTAATATACTTTTTCTCCATTTCCTATTTTACAATATGTATTTATAAATACACGAGCGATAACAATTCGGAAATAAGAATGAATCACTAATGAACGCTTAATATGATAAGATATTATCATCTTGAAATATGAAATGAAAAATTATAAGTAAAATTAAATCAATAACAAGTAATATATAACAATCTATATCTATACAAGGGATCAACAAAGAATATTAGGACATAAAATACAAAAATAAAAGTATTATTAAACAATGAACAATAATTTAGCGATGATATGCAATTTTTTGTGTGCTCATTGACTAAATTTTAGTACAAAAGTAAGGTTAAGTTTTTTTATAAAGCAATTCCACATGCGATAGTTTATTGGATAAATGTGAACGGCAGATCACGAATCCGGTGCGAGGAATCTTTTCTCGGTATAAATTTAAAAAAACGAGTAAGAAAGCGGGGGATAGGCGGGCAGGAGAGGAGGATGGGAGAAATAAAAAAGAAGTTTACATCCGAGCAAACCCGTTTGGCCGTTAGTAGACTCCCTCAAGCGCGGTTCAGACGGACCAAGTCTACTCCGCAGAAATGCTCTTTTGCTCCTGCAAGCTTGTACACTGACCTATATTCGCCAGAACCCGGTTTCGAAACGCGAGTCTGAGTCCCACTAGCCTGGAGAGCTCAGACGCACCGACCTCCGCCCCCTTGAAACGTGTCATTCAAAACACAAGGAAGCCTCCTTAACAATTTCAGACCAATAATAAAGATCCATTATCTTATTTCAATCGAAAAAAGTATGATTTCATTGTTTATTAATTAAAGTTCCATGAATAAAATCGCTTAAAATTATATAATTTTTATATTAAAAACTAAGTCCTTTGAATACATGTATAACATATACTGAAGAAAGTATGTATATATTGAAAGTATAGAGTTTATTTTTATATACACAAAGAAAACGTTGCTTTGTAATTACACCAATTGGAATTATTTTGATATAAATCAAACAGGTGTAATTCCAAATGATGTAATTACATCCAGTTTTTAAGTTGCTCCAGTCACACCACCTTATTTAAAATACTTTGACAAAAAATATAAAAATGTATTGTATTTCACTAATTAAAAATATAAATTATATACTTTCAAAACTTATTCGAAATTAAGTTAAAAACTAGTGAGACTATATATGGTTTCACCTACGTGGGACCGATGATAAATTTTAATTAATTTGTAAGAGAGAGTTAATGGGTAATAATAATACTTAAATAAAATATCAACAGCGATAATTTGCTATCTCTAAATATTTTATTGAGTTTTATGAAATTGGTAGTGAAATGTAAATATCAAATTTACAGCGTTATACAAAATATTATGCCATTATATCAAGTTTTGGATCTACGATTCCATCAAAATTTTGGCGCAATATCTGTCTCGAGTTTCGTCTCGTGACGATAATGATTTCTGTTACGAAAGTCGCAAACAATTTACCGCTCTTGTTTTTCTCTTTATCATTAATAATGACATGTTAACGACCAACTTAATTTACAATTATGATTACTGGTACTTTCGATTGAAAACATGATTGGCTAGATAACTCTTCTCCGTCAAAGTTTAACTTTATTAAAATTTATATTTTCATAATTTACTCGCACAAAAGTGCACGTCTTTCTTTTTATCGTGCACAAAAATCTATACGATTAATGATTCGTTTGACCTGAAATGAATGGCGTATTTCATTTGCGGTTTCATAAGAGCTCGAAAATCTGATACAAATGTAATTAGTTTACTCATTGAAACTATATAATAATAATTAATCGCTCGAAAATGATAATCTCCATCGATAAGATTAAAGAGTCCACAATTTCTATCACTTGATTGCGAATTTTTCAACTTTACAAAACGCCATTTTGAAGTAATATGAATTTCACATTGCCTCGTCAGATATCTTAAAATCTTAATTTAAAGAACAGGAAGCACACACACACAGTATACCAGAGACGTTTGTAACAGAAACTCGAATAAACGGGAAGTAACTTAATACTTTTCTATAAAATATACGATTAAACGGTGAATCACTTTCGACATAACCTCAAAAATAATAAGAAACAGTTCCAATAACTTAACAATAAATATTTAGTGTGCGCGCGCGAACTTTCCATTTTTGTTTTCACTCTTATTTCATCTTTTATTTTCGTCTTACTGTGCAAATTATTTAAATAGGTCAACGAATATCATAATTAAATTTGCAAAAATTTGATTTATCCAGTTCGTAATTAATTTAATATTGGAAATAAATATTAAACAATAACAAAACTTTATTAATAACGTGCAATACAAGATAATAATTGGAAAATACAATTATACAGCTAAAACTTTAACAATTCCATATTTAATATTTTGGGTCATTATTTCAATTTTGAAAATAAATATTGCGATAAATTTTATGATTATTAATTATGAAAGATAATTATAAAATGCATATAATGTTACACAACAATATATACTCCAGCTCATGAATATTTATTGTGCAATTTCCAGCAAAGATGAATTTAACTATAAAATTAATTATATTTAATAATATACAAAGACATTAAATTTAATTTTTTATTAAAGAGCACGCACAAATTTGAAAAAAAATTGTTTCATTATTGTTTAAATATAAAACATAGTTTCCTAATTTATAAACTGATAAAAATTAAATTTTTGTATTATCACTGCAATTTTATTAGGATTATATTTTAAAAAATTCTATAATAATTTCTCCTCTATTATTATGAGGCATAACGAATTAAATTATAAGTGGCTGAGTTAAGACATTTTTCTTACAGAAGTAAATGC
>JABFPK010002411.1:0-10207 GCA_022817445.1 Habroteleia sp. ZL-2020
AGTACGGAGTTGGCCGAAACGTGTATGCAGCGTAAATTATGTGAGAAAATGTTCTTCTCGGCTTTCAGAGTTCACCATCACTAAATATAACCTTTATCTACAATGTCTCTATCATTTTAATTGTATGTGATTGGATAATATATGTTTCATATTCGATAATTTGTAAGGAACAAAGAAAATTAGAGAAACTAAAACAAAAAAAACAAACTTATTAAATAAAACAGGTGAGAATAAATTAATTGAATGTATGTATTAAATTATATTATGTTGATTAGCATCATGCATTTAAAAATAAATTTATTTTGATACTTTTTGAATATTCTGATAACAAAATGCATTTATATAAAGAAACCTTTATTATTTCTGTTATAAAATGTTTAATTTTATTATATATGTCATTTTGATTTTCAGATAAACATAATACTAATGAAGTGAAAATCCGACAGAATACATCCTCATGGTCATTTCGGATAAAGCTACAAATGATAAATATTTTTACTTAATTTCCATTACTTTCTACATAGTCTGTATAAGGATCTAGTAATTGGCATGTGGGAAATTTCATTATCTTAAAGCCACTTATTTCGCAAAAAACTGCAGTGTGAATGGTAATGTTTACTATTTCAAATTTAATTTTTTTTCTTAAAGTTTAATATATTATATTATTAGAAAGATTTGTGTAATTTGTATGTTTTTTATAGAAATAAAAAATGGCTATTAATAATCGAATCCCATCTGTTTTATCTGTATTGTCTAAAATAATTGTACCAAAAAAACCATATGAACGAATATGCAGAGTAAAATATAAACTTTTAAAAATTAGTAAAGCAGCTCGAGAGTTCCTGTGAGTTATTTTGTCAGGACGATAAAGATTAATCTTTTATCTGAAAGTAAGTAATTATACAATTGCTTCAAACTTGTTGATTTCATTCACTGATTTAAAATTAATGAATCACTTTTAGTTGCTCAGACTTTTAATAGATATAAAAAATATATATTTTCTTTGCAAATAACTGTTTTATATTTAAAATATAATATAATTAGCTTTTTAGAAAATCAAGAAATTCTTAATAAATAAATCTTATTTTTAGTAGCATTGTTTAATAGTGATAAAATATAAAATGTTCTATTATTTATTAAAAAAGTTTAGATTTGTATGTATTTTATTTTAATTATAATTTATTTATTGGATTTTATAGATTTTGTTATTTAATCATTAATATTAATAATACAATATTTAAATATTGATTAATAATTATAATTTTAGGTATTGCATTTTCTCATGATTTGGCAAGAATTGGCATACTGGATGAAATTTTAATGGAAGTTAGATTATAAAGATTTTTAGAAAGATGTCTTTAAACTGAAATTTTTAAACTTCTTGGTTTAGTGAAATGACAATCGTTTGTGACTGGTCCTGTGAGTATTTTTATATAAAGAAAATTGCATGTAAAGATTATCCGTATATAATTTTAGCTATAGAATAATAAAAGTAATTATATGTTTTTATGATGTGATTAGTAATCTTTATAGACCGATGATTTGATGCTTGTTCAAAATCTATGATTTAATTTAATTTATTTAAGTTTCAAATTGCTAAAAAAATAAATTTTGTATTATTACGTAATTTGATTGATGTTAATATATGTTATCAATTAATCTAATATCTTGTATAATATTTCAATATTATTATAATCAAATTTATGATTTTCACATTAATTGGCTTATCCAATTTACACTTATAGTCAATAAATTTAATTCTGCGATTGATATTATGCTGTTTTTTTTAAGTTTACCTTTTTCAATTCACAACTATATTGTTCAATCTATTATTATTATTAATTTTAAATATGATATTTATATTTTGAAAATTAAATTATACTAATGAAAAAATATAGCCTTTAGATGATATTAAAATGCGGAGCATTTTCTTATAAATTACATTTTAAAGAAAAATGAAAAACATTCCTATAAAGATATAACCCTCTATAATTTTTCAAACTTTCAGGTAATATGGCTTGTTCTAACTCCTTGAAAAACCGTGTTAAAGGAAGAAACATATTTTCAAGTTAAAACATTATATTTTTGAAAGATTCCAAGGATTTTGCATTTTGGATTTCAAATTTGAATATCAGAAAAGCGATATCATTGTAATATGCTTTAGAAATATTATGGAGATATTTCTGAGTCATTGTGATAACATTATAAGGTTTTAAAGCAATAATATATATTTTATGTGATTCTATGTGATATCGAATATGTAATAATCGGGTACAATGTAAACCAAAAAATTACGGAGTAGAAACGCATTCAATTTTTCTTTAAGATGTATTTTAAGAAAATGCTCAGTGTTTAAGAATCTAATAATTTTTTAAATAATTTAAGTGGTGCATTTTTTTTGTTTAGTATATTTTTTAAAACTTTTATGTAGTGATGGCAAATTAGTCATAATTATTAATTATATTTGTATTCATATTGTTATTAGTATGATAAGTATATTAGTATATGTATTCCTTTTTTATTATATTGGTTAATAAAATAAGTTAGTAATTTTTAATTGCTTATAAAATATATTAAATCTTATTTAATCTCAAAGACAATTTAATATTTAATTTTAATAAACTGCTATTAAATTATGTAAAAAATAATATTTAGAAGGTTTTGTTATTATGTAATTTATATTATATAAATATTTATTCTTATAATTATTCTTATAATAATAATAAATACCTCAATGAAATTTGAAACATAATTTTTTAGTTTGTAAGGTTATTTGTTTAGTTGACAAATTATTTTATTCACTTACAGAATGAACAATAATTGTGTATAAATATGTATTTTGTATAGGCCATTCAAATGTCAAAAGTATACTGACATTTTACATTAGCTTATTATTCAGTAGTTTTGATTAATTTGCACTTTATTATGATAATAGTTATTACATTTTTTATGAACCAATGAAACAAATTATTATAGTTTGGAATTATAGTATGATTTAATATTACTTTGCATTTCCAGACTATAATTTTCGTTATTATTTATTAAGACATATTGAGAATAATTATTTAACTAATTATTCTCTCAAATAATGTATATAGTTAAAATTTAGTTTTTATATAACTATATTAAAAATATGTGTTGATTATTATAATCAAATATACAAATTAATTCTTGCAGAGTACATAAATAAATTATAATTATTCCACTTTCGACCCCTGAAACAAGTTTCTCATCAATGAAATCACTATTTGGCGGAGTTTATCTATGACGTATAAAGAGAAAGAATTTTTGAAAAGGAATTGGAGGTGCTGTTCAAGAGGAGAAAGAAGGTTAAGATGTATGCGTACTATAATAAATATTTATAAAAATATTTTGCTTGCATTCAATTTAAATTTATACTAAAAACATAGGTATTCGAATATAAGTTATAAATTGATTTAATTAATTGAAATAATTTAAACATATATAAAAATATTTGAGGAAATCTTTTGTATAATATAAACTAATTATATTCGTTTGAATTTATATTATAATTAATTTCACATTTAAAATGTTAAAGTATATCTTAAATTCTTAATATAAGTAATTAAATTAAATTATATGATAAAGGCAGTTAAGATTTTGAAAGTTATTTTGATTCTAAATATTTGCCAACTACTTGGCACCTACTCTTTTATTTGCTTTTCGTCAAATAGTCAAGTCAAATAGACAATTCCCTTCGTCCTTATGCCTTCTTTTTCCTTACAGTGACAACTTGTAGAATTTACTTTTTAAAATATTTCTTATAGTCTTCTTTTCTTTTGAAGTTTTTAAATAACCTCCTTGTGTCGCACATGAAGCAATTGGTATGCATAGTGCAAGACGCAAAACACTAAACTCGTCAGAGACAAAAGTACAAAGATGTAGAAAAAAACACAGTGAAGCCTATGCGTTTTCACGAAATTGTGCAATTTATGAGTTGACGGTTCATGTGAACTTTATAAACAGGATTTCAGTTCTTGAATACAAGATAATTGTATGCATCATTTACATGGTTTTGAAATTTTCTATATTATTTATTGTTTTTATGATAAAGAATAAGCTGAAATATTTTCCTGTGAATAAACGTTGTATTATAAATAAACTCTGTACAACCGAATAATTACTCACAATCAACAAAGTACACTACCAAAAGAATGTACAATATTCAGATATTTTTCTGCATCAAATGCCAATTAATATTATAGATGAGTTATTGTACAGACTCGAAATATTTTTAAAGTTTTCTATTCAGGTATTGCATTTTCAGAAAATGTTTAATTGCAAATGTTTAAATATCATTTTCCCTTTTTTTACAAATGATTAAAAGTAAAACAACAATAAATCCCAATAAAATGAATACTAGTTACGCAAATTAGCATACAATAATATTTTGAAAAGTTGAATTTTAAATTATATTATAAGTTTTTATCTGTATAATTTATACTTGAATAAGTTTTTTAATAAAAATTATTTAACTAATTACTAATATTGCATAATAAATGGAACTAAGCATCACACGATTCAAAATGTTTCATAAGATTTGCAATAAGATTTTCAGATTATGCAAGAGCATTCATTTAGTTTTAAATTATGTTTCTTATTAAAATAAGTAAAAAGTAAATTACTGTTTACATACAGAAATATTACTTACAGCAACAAAAAGAAATTATTATAGTTTGAACAATTTTTTATAACTCTTTCTATGGATAAAAAGAGATTGAAAAAAATATTAAGACTCGAGAAGTTTTTTTAATACCAATTGCATACGCGTAAATGTATATGGAGAAATATCCCTGTTGACACGACCTTATTCATAAAAGATGTATTAAAGCTGAGTGGCTAAGACTACTTGGCAAGTTTTGAATGCTTTCGAAAGAAAAGGGAAAACGAAAAGAAAGAGTAATTCTTTGTTCGATTTAAGAAATGAGGATAAATGTTTTTATTTAAATTATTGTAATTTTTGAAATGTCATTAATTTGGAAATAATTAATAAGCATAATTATAAAATTATAAAAATTAAGATAATAAAATAACGTGTAATACTTATATCGTTCACATTCAGTAATACAAAGCACAAACAAAGTAGACAAACAGTTTAAAGATGTATTACAAGATATTACGTGCATTTAACATTGTGCATAAATTTCGTTTAAATTAAACATATTTGATATTAAATGACTCTACTTTGACATGAAATGCGAAAGTCTAATATATCAACTTTGTCATATAAACGCTACTTATATGCTACATAAATTACATATTTGTCTTATTTTTCTTAAGGGTGTAACGCGAAAAATCGACGACTTTGATGTAATAGGATGCAAATATGCAGATAAATATGCTTGGTAAGACAGACTTCGAGAAAGTTGTGGTATGAAGCGTTCGAATATGCGCCTTAGTACGCCAGGGGATTTTGTTGTATTAAGGTTCGCAAGGAATTCCTTACATCAGGGTGCGGCTATACTTGAATGCTTGCGGCATTATGACACGTACAAATAGGCAAGTGCATGCACTATAATGAGACTTATGCAGCAATATAAATCGTGAATAATTATGACACAAAATTAAATAGTATAGACTATTTACAATTCAGCAATGTTTTTTAATGAAACAAATTTGATGAAAAATTAATTTAACACTTTCCAAATTTATTTTAAAAGCTTATACAACCCATGAATATTCTTGTGATGCTTATACTTTGAAATAAAATTATTTTAAATCGAATAAATTATTGGAATTGTGTGATTCGAACAGCGAACTTATAACCAAAGTTTGCGAGTTCAAAACACGGATTCAAAAGATTTAATTTTTTTAAAATAATTTTAAAACTTTATAAATAAGAAATTAAGATTGCATATACATATATAAAGTGAATGGTATTGAGAAATTGACAGAAATTTGTCAGATTGATAATCTTGGAATACCCGATATTTTCCCAAAGTTTGAAGAATATTGTGAACTTATTATTAAATGATATATATTATTATTGAATATTAAAAGACAAATTTATAAAATTTGGTACACGCGTTCTTATGAGAGATAAATATAAAATACATCCCAAATCAATAAATATTTCTGTTAATGAAAATAAGATATTGATAAACAAAAACTACCATTGACATTATTACCTGTGTGGAAAAAATACTCTGGCAAAAGTCTGGCGCTAAGTCTGGTCAAGTCTGGCTCATCATCGAGTTTCAGACTACAGATTTGGCCAGATTTTTGCCAGACTAATTTTCCACGTGGGTATATTGTTGGAATAAAATATGCAAAATTTCATTTCATTTCTGTTGTTGGTTTACAAAAAAAACATAAAGCATACTAAAAATCACATAATTTTAGTTAATTGAATGGTCAGGTATTATAACTTAAATCTACTAAATATTTTGAATAATTATCTAAGTTGTTTTAACGGATATGAGTATTGATTAATATTTTCAATTATAATATATTGGTAAAACCCATATTTTACATCAAGTTTTCCACTTTAGTTTTTCCGATAACAATTCAATTTTATTTTTACAAAAAATTAAATTAAAAATCTTCACGTAATTCAAAGCAAAACCTTGTGATTTTTTTGAATGTTTAAAAAATAGGAATATTTTCATAAATAAATAAATATACAATTTTATTTATATTAAAATAATGTTAAATAATCTTAAAATAATCTTATAATTATTTTTGCTTTACAAGATCATACTTTTGAATATAATAACGTAGACAAATTTTCATCATGTATTATGCAGAGCAAGTATTAATAAGGGCAAGATTCTCGACGGTTTTTAAGTTATATGTTAATCCAGTACTTGGCCTGATAAATTCTTTATACACATATATATTTGGAATTCCGTCGTGCAATGTTCTCGTCTAGACATTGCTCGAACGTGAGAGATGCACTCAGTTGTCGCGAAATCAGGAACTTGCTTCATTGCACTTCCATTCGGTATTTAAAGGGCGAAGTGCTTTACACGGCTAGCAATGAACTGCCTTAACAAATGTTCATGTACTTCGGTGAACTCGTTGTACGCTACGAAACGTCTACTTTAAATGAACAGAAAAAATGGCAAAAGTTACTTTCTTCTAGATTTAAAAAAAAATCCGTTAAAAAGTGGATAAAAATTAAGTTAATGGAAAAAATTGCAAACAGTCTATCAAGCGATTTTAGCAAGCTTTTAAAATAAGCAGTATGCTGAATGTTTTCAAGAAGTTATACATTATGCTTATATAATTTTATTATCATTTTTTACAAACTTTAACAAAAAAATTCGTTTCAAATTGAATATATTGTATTGCAAAGTTGTCATACATAATGTGACTTTCAATAAGTTTATCATAAAATGTAATAAAATTTGACTACACTTTACAATAAATAAATTAAGTACATTTTTATTTTGCAAATAATTTTTTTCTCGGTATATATAATATAATTTAAAGTATTTTTTCAATAATAACAATACTATATATTTATAATAATGATTATATTGATTTTTATATTATAGTGTTTGAAATACTACTTATTTAGATCGCCTAGAAATACATTTGAAATAATAATTGTAAGACAAATATCTTAATGCATATTGCACATAAATCTGGATGCTTTTTATATTTATTTCATATTTTGTTTAAAAATTTGTTATAAATATAAAGACTGAAACAGTTTGGTTTTTATATAACTGTAGCTATTTGAAATGCTGGTTTAATAAAGATTTGTTCAAAAAGGAAATAGATTCAAATAATAACAGAATTTTTTTTATCATTGATCAGTCTTTTTATTTGACAAAAATTGATCAGTATTATTTTTCTCTAAATGGAAAGTTATATTAAAAGTCTCATTTCAAGTTGCATCAAAGAAAATCTAAATAACTCCAGAGTAATCGAGTTTCACACATGGAGAATTACGTTTTTTATCGAAGGTGACACATTGTATCGATTTTACAAACTTTTTAACGACTTTTATAACAAAGTCAATGGATTCCCAAAACCTTTTTGATTATAAATGTTACGTGGTTTTGCAATACAGCTAGTACTCTAGTGATGGAATGGCGGAACAATACATCGTACAGCAGTGAATGATTGTTGGTGTTGCTCGCTTTTACGCTTTTACTATTGTTATCTGTAGTGCGTGCGTATTTTGTCAAGCATATGCATCTACAACCGACATAGTTTCAAAGGAAATATTGAATTTGAAGAATCACGTTGTGGAAATTTAGATTGACGTTTGTTATGTAATGTGAAATGTATGTCAATGATCACTAATTATAAAATTCTTTTTTCTTGACAAGAATAATGAATTCAACGATATAGCAGATATAATAAAACTAAAAACTTGATAAAAAATCTTGAACAAGTTATAATCTTTCCTTGTACTTGGCCGAAGACTATTATACTTATTGATATAATTTTAAAACTGACAAAATAATACCACATATAAACAAAATTTGCAAAAATTATATATCATATAATTAATTCTAAAAAGGACTAGTTTTGGATTCATGTTGGATTGATGGTTTATCCAAATGCACTAAAAAATATTTCTCGAAGAATTTGGCATAATTATTAAATTTATTACGATGGCGTGTGCTTAATATTTCGTTAGCAATTCTGTAACATTTCAAAGAGCATAAATTTGTGTTCATACAAAAGACGATTGAAATTTCTTTTTGTTGATGATATTCATCGAAGTATGATTTAAATGGCGGAGGAGTAAAGGAAGAAAAGGCATTCGAAAGCTGAAGAGCCCGCAATGTTACCTGTGAGACACATCAGCGTGAAAAAGCTTTCGTCTCCGGTATATGCGTATGAGCCTATCTTTTCGTATCTCCGGACAAAGGAGGGCGCGCGGAAAAAGCACGCTCGTGCTGCTGTACAATCGTAAAAGCAGTATGCTACGAAGCAGGAAAGCCTCAAAAGAGGAAATCAATAGACCTGCTGGCGTGTTCAATGTAATCCATTGCATCCTGCTTGATTTATGCTCCCTGCATACTTAATTTGATCCCTTGATCTTCGCATCTAATCCTGACTGTGACGTCACATTCATAGTTTATTTTCTTTACCTTTTAACAGGTAATTTTCAATAGCGTTAAGCCTTTTAGTGTGAAACTCTGCGTTTTAATCGAGGGGATTAAAAAATTTGTTTTTATATTTTGTATGTAACATTTTATAATGATGTTATGAATTTATCATAGTATAATATGGTGTATCGTATTTTTAAAAAACAATATTACACGGGAAAACTAAATCATTTTTATTATCTTAATAATAAAATAGTACAATTCTCAACTATGAATTTTGGATAGAGAATCGGATAAACTGAGAAAAATAAATCGGAAATTTCGATATAAGTTTAGATGATCTAGACTTAGAAGGACTATTAGAAAAAATAGAATTATTTATAGGAAACTATACGTGAGGTATAGTGCAGCTGGAGAGAATTTGTAGTTATTTGCCTAATAATATCTTTCTGAGTTCAGATGACTAGAATTTTTATAGGAAAATTTGCAATTGCTTTTTCTCTGTGTGTTTAACTTTTTTGATGTTTTCTCGAGGTTATATATTATATTTGTCTTTACATTGTTAACAGACGTTGTGCAGACGTCGGTTCGTGATGGTTCAAAATTTTTATGACGTTATTCCAATAACAGGTATAAGCCCAATGTCGATAAAATATAATCTAATGAATTTAGTAATGGAAAAAGGAATTGCTAAATTGGTACAATATTAATTTCTTTTTGCCAATGCTGTCGGATAATATTGATTTGTCGTTGTGTCAAATATAACATCAATTAGAATTTAATATTTTTAACTTGTTTTTGTCTAATTTAAATATGAATAAATTATTAATTATTGTTATTAATTAAAATTTTATTAAATTATTTCTAATTGGAGCCATTAGATTCATCTTTATTATTTTTTTAAATTTTTTTATATAATTTTTTAATTGTTCATAATATAAAATGACTTTCACGAGTAGTCAATTATATGACCTGCGCAACATCAGAGGCATGCATACAATTATTACTTTTGTTTACACGTGTTCAAGTCTTTGCACACAAAGTACAAATATGGTGAAACCCAATTGACTTTCAGCTCAATGACTCTGTATAATAATTGTTTTCTTTGACAATTTTGCATAAATATACGCTGTAATTCATCATCAGTATGGATATAAATAATTTATTGTTCATTT
>JABFPK010002412.1:0-10204 GCA_022817445.1 Habroteleia sp. ZL-2020
CAAATCTTTCGGTATCTCAAAATCTAAAGACCCCTCCACCCTGTCAAGATGCACATTTAGGGTATTACAAGTGAAATTGAATGGACACCATTTCTTCATAGTACTTTGTCTTTCTAATAATGATAGGAACATAAAAAAGGGTGCAACAAAAACATAGGATTCGACTACGGTCGTTTTGAAAATAACTTACCAAATTAAACACTTCGGCGGAAACTTTGAGTTGGTTTATGCTATCAAAATTCCAAAGTTTGTATTTTAAATTATGAAGTTATAAAGTATATAACATTAAGGTTATATGCTATGTAATAACAAAGGTTTTATGTTATTAAAGATATTTTTAAATCACATTTATCAATTTTAATCAGAAATGTACCTTGAGAAAAAAGAATTACACAAATTGCTAGCTTTACTGCTACAGCAAGGATATATTTTAAAAAATTAAGGAATTACTATCTGGAGCAGTAAAATTTAAATACTTCCTCGTTCTTCATTATCAGAATTTGGTTTTATTGTACTATCAAAGAGAGTATTTTTATATAGTTTAAAATACCGCCTCAATGTATCAACTAAAATAGCAATGTATACAATTATTTTTTCTTCGTATTGAATGTTGAATAAATTAAAATTATAAAAATGTATTTAAACATTTCCCTCGGATTTTATAAACTTGAACAATGCGAGTACACTAATTATTTTTAATTGTGATTCATTGTGAAACAATCGCTTTTAATTGAATAATTAATTTGTGTTTAAATATAAATGTGAACATTAATTATTGTAATTTAATCCATTATACGTTTTCATACATGCATTACATTTCTTTGTGCTTTTTTAAAATGATTTAAAGGAATACTTCAAGAAAATATCCTGTTTTGAAACAAAACAAACAAGCATAACGTGTTCTTCGTTCTTTTTGTATAAAAGGAGATAATATACATCGTTTCCAAAATAGTTGAAAAGAATAGGTATTAGGTACCCGAGAAATATTATTTAGTTCTATCTTCACAAGCGTGGTGGGTGCATCGGTTTACGTGCGTGTATATTTTATTGCATTCCTAAATATAAATCGTATATTATTTTTACCGTCTAGTACTTTTAAATAAAATCCATTTATATATATGTACAAGGTATGAAATATTTAATACACACATTCACTTATTTATTGTTACATTCATTTTTACTTGAAATATATTTCAATGTAATATGACGCAAGAATAACAATTTTTCATAATAAAATATAAACACAAAAAAATTAAATGAGAAATTAATATACTACATACGCTTGTTTAAAATATTTATATTTTAAAGTTCAGAGAAAAATATGTAATAGGAAAATAATGTGATATTAATATTTTAAAATTTAATGTAATGCATACCAGATGCTTTTGTGGCTATTTTAAATATCTTTTTAAAACATAAATTGACCCGTAATTAATTATTTTGAAAATGACATAAAAATGGACTCGATAGGCTGAAAAATATCATTTATTATATATACAGCCATAGATATGTATTTAGTATGAATCATTACCTAATACTTATATTTTTCAACAAAAGTATAAATAAAGAAGTAACAAGAAATAGCATCAAAAAATAATAAATCTACTAAATCTTCAAAATCGTATTTTGTTAATAATTATATTATTAATTTTAATCGTAATAATGTTAAACTAATATCTTATGTTTACTTATTTAAATAACCACTAAGATAGAGATTAATTATTTAACTATCTATTTTTTCTGAAAGTTTCACCAGGCAGCAATATCTGCAACTTTTTTGCTTAGTTAGAAAATTATTATGTCTAATACATTGAAATATGTGTGCACTTATTGGTAAAACAACATATATAAGTTTATAAGTATATGATTATAGTTTTACGTTGAACATATTTATATAGAACGACTAATTACCTATTAACATTAATAGTAAAATTTAGTATTTAAAAATAAAGTTTGTCCAAACTTATGACTGCTTGCACCGGTTCTATGCTTCATTGTTTGGATTTTTTCCTACTTTAAAGTATGTCATCGGGCTGGCATAAATCTGGCAATACTATGGCATATTTCTGGCTTGTAATTATGATCCAACCCTATGCCATATTGTTCTTTTCAACGTGGGAATTTACTAGATATATTGTTTTTTATTTATTATTTTTCAATTAAAAAAAAATAAATAATATTTTAGTTTAATAAATATTCATTAATTATTGATTTTTTTATATTTTATATATACACGCAAATTATTTAAAAAATACTATACAAAATTAACAAGATTTTTTTTGTAGCCTTAATATTTATTGACAATGATATTTACTTAAATGTGTTAAAGTCAAAAAGCAATTTTATATGTAAATAATTAAACATGCCAATCGTCTTTCACAACCATCTAACTACTGCATTGATAAGAAACGTAGAATGAAACATAATCGAATGATACTGAAGTTGTTTCGGTTAAGCACGCGTATAAATTATAAATATAGTAAATGATACAATTTCTCTTGAATCGCTAAATTATGTAGAATTAGTGGCAACTTTAATTTGGCACAACGGCCCATGCAAACGGCGCCGTAAACGAGGAATGAAAATTACTAACCACCAATTGCGACGCAAATTGTCGTCTGACAATTGGTTCACTTGCCCTAAGCATTAATGACCGTCGGTTATCTCCGCGGATAATGTACCAGAACGACACGAATGTCTATGGTTGAACAAAACCACCAACTGCAAGTTAAAATTAAAACTGAGATTAGCTTTTGTAGTCATTTCCGCGCCTTTTTGTCACATTTTTTATTGTTTCTCAACTCTACCATTAACTCCATTATATAACAGTCTTTCAAAAGACACCCGGTAGCAAGTTTTTACGTTTTACGAAGACACTTTTCGTAAAATACGAAATTCAGGTTGCCAGTCAATTTGTAATTTTATTGAAATTCCTTGTTCCGAAAAAATAACCTTGATTTACATCACATTTAATAAACAAAATGTAAAAACTTGCTATTGAAATCCTGACTTCCAAAATATAATATGAAACTTGAAATAAATAAAAAATAAAAATCTGAATTATATACGGTTAGAAAAATTAGAACAATTATTCATGTCAAAATTTGGACAAATTTAAGTAATATTTATATACAAAAAATATAAAGATAAATTGCACATAAAATTTAACTTCTAACTTACTATTTTATGACAAATGTTGCACGGAGTAAAAAGAATTGTATATAAATTACTATCTTAGTAGATATAATGAAGATATACATGTACTTCAAAGAATATAAAAAAATAATATCTTACATAGTACATTGATCCATGAGCTAGTAATTAAGCATAGGAAAGCATTTAAATTTTACTATCCTATATAGATAGAAATTCTTTAACTTTTCAAAGTTTATCCATAATGTACTGATAAAGCTAATAATTTATATAAATCTTTTTTCTCAATATATATTATATATACTCACTGAATAAAATAATTTTCCTGATGATAAATAGATTAAATCATTGCATATAGTTAAATACTGTCACAACAACGTGAAGCAGTTCTCTCAACTAAGGTGTATTTATTTCAACTATGCGACTGTTGATTCTTCACTCAAAGAGTTAATTGAACCAATTTTTTATTATTTCAATAAAATTGCATTTAATATACACAATTGATTTCTTTTAAATTAAACTTATAATTGTTATTTCGACAAATATTGTTTTTCTGTATAATAGAATATCAAAATTAATAATTAAATATAGATAATTACTATATATAATATTTACTATATATAGTAAACTACAGTTTTATTATATCTATTTATTTAAATATTTGAACAAACATTATATTTTCAATTTAGAGTTAAAAAAATTTAAGTATAATAAATGAAGTATAGATAAAAATATAGAATAGACATTTTTCAAGATCATGCTTCATATTTCAGATAAATAACACGATATCAAAATCAGTAAAATCCTTATAGATAAATATAAGACCGATTCTTTCTGTTCGTATAAAATACATGAAAGTAAGTATTTTTACAAATTGCACATAATACTATTATGAATAAATGTATAGTTTCTTTTCGATTTTTCAACAAAAAATTATTTATTAATGTAAGGTTAATAAAAAATTAAATTTGTTTTCTTTAGATTCATACAGAGAAAAATCTATGGTAATTCATTTAATTAATTTAACAATTACTTAAATATTTATTTGCAATAGATTATAGGTAAACACAAAAACAATAAATAAATTTTAATACAAAAAATGACAAATTAAAATTTTTAAATGATTGAGCATAAACTGAAAAATCCATACAATAATATTTCAATAGATTGTTATAATTTAATGAAAATTTGTATTTTAATTGAAATATTAATAGAATTATAAAAATATTTGTTGTAAAAATTTTTAAGAAAATTAGAATTTAATTAAAAAAAACGTATAAACATCGATGAGAAGCATGTTAAATTTAATTTATTTTTATATTATCCAATATTAACTTTCATCTGAATATAAACAATTCTGTTAATAAATGATTATTTTTAAATACATATATTTCACATCCTATAAAATTATTAAATTAAACATAAGTAAAATTTATACTGAATTTCATTGAACAAAATTAACCCATTTTTTGATAATTACTCAAATAAATATAATAAGCAATCAAGATTATTTCAAAAATATTATATTATGTTGCAAATATTTGAAATATTTTTAATTGCAACCACTCTTTCTGCACGATATATTAGGAAGTGTCAGTGAAATATAACATAATAATAGATTTATGTCAGAAAAATATTGTTTACGATATATCTGATAAAATTTTATAACTGATGTACAGATGCCAGTTTTACAAATAATAATACATTTTATCTCGAAATGTTACATTTGAAGATTTTAATAAAAAACATCTGATATAAAAAGATTATATTTCCTTTTATTTTTAATATATTCTGTGTTAAAAGTATGAGAAATTGTTAAACAAGACTAAAAAAATTAATTTATTCATTAAAAATATTTTGTCGCTCTCAATGTGCACCCTATCGAGGCAAATACAACTATGTCAGCGATTGGCCCAATTCTCCATACATTTTTCATAGGTTTTGGTTCAGCTATGGTTTTCAGTTTCTTCAGCAAATTTTCTTTTATGGCCTCAATTGACTCAAAACACCTTACTCGAAGTAGTCATTTTAGATTCGGAAGCAGGAAAATATCATACAGGGCCATATTAGGTCAATACGGTATTCTACAGATAGCATTTGTTTAGTTTTTGGCCAAAAAGTTTTGTACACAACAATGGCTTTTCACCATTAGTGCGTTATTTTATAGCAAAATCCATAACCGCAGCGATGCATTTTTTGCAAAAAAAAAATCATGATCTTATGAATAGAGTTAAAACATGTGTTTATCTCTGAAATTAATCATTTAAAATTTTCTTTGAAACAATAAATTTAAGACAAAAATTGTTTTTGAATTACTTTTTTCATTGTAAAAATCGCAAAACACTTAAAATATCAATGATAAAAACAGTTGCTTGCTCTGAATACAATGATAGATCGCGCTTAAAGTAACTCGGTAAAGTGTTACCAACTTGTAAAATATTATGATATCTTTTACGCGCGATTTTCGATTGTTATATTCCTGATACTTTTACTCAGAATATATGTATGGTTTGTAATTTGAAAAAGGAATTAGACCAGATTTATTCACTTTTGCGGATACAGATAATAAATTAAATTCTCCTACACAAAATATCTTATTTTTCATTGCTCTCTAAATAGTTTCTTAAAATACATAATTCAAACACATAATTCAAATTAAAAAACATTTTAATTTGATGTGTATGAAATTGCAAAATTTATTTCTCCACAAATTATCTAACTGATCAATTAGTTAATTATATGTGTAATATAATGAAATATATATCTAAAGAATTTGTTCTTTTATTATGCAAAATATAATTTAAATATATATTATTATTAAATACATTTAATTAAACATAACGTACCAATTAAAGCAATTCATTGAGAAAAAAACGTTTGCAACTTCCCACACGTTTTAATTTGCATTAATTTTTTCTAATTTTACTAATATATTAATATGTAAATTCAGTATTGACGATAATTTTTTTAACTCATAACATCAGAATAAACAATAGAAATGGGACATTAAAAATAATATTTAGAATTAAATTTATAATTAAAGTATGACCACGGAATTCTTTTCAAATATACGTTTATAAAAAACTTAATGTTACGTGCACAAAACTAATACTTATTTTCCAATCGACAACTATGGATTCAGTGTACACGCTCGATCACCTTTCTTTTAAAAATAACATTAAAATAATCTTACAGTCATTTGTCTCAATTTTCGTTTAGGTTGACATTAAGCCAGGACATTTCTACCTGTAACAAGAGTAACTATCTATCGTGTCTGTCTAAAGCAAAACAAAATATTTGACATTTAACGCACACACACACACAACCGACAAAGAAAAAGCTATAAATCGAAAATGAGAAAAAATGAAACACGTCGCGTTGCCGATAAATCAGTAAAAAGCACATGCAATAAAAACGTCAAAATGTGTCTCAGCTGATAAGAAAAGTCGATGAATTTGCTGGAATTCAAAGGCGCGGATTCTTGAGCGCGTATCGCTGAATGAAAATAGCCCTATAATGTCCGACATCGTCGTAAACCGCTCGTTAAATGCATTTATGTCGGCGGCGTAAGCGTATCTCGCGTGGAGCGCTGGGTCGCTGTCGTCGACCATTGTCATTAATCGATCAATCAATTTTGCAGGTGCCTCGACGGAAATGATGGCGGCACCGATGTTGCTCTTAACGACCCTCGTCGCTTGCGTCGTTGCCTTCGATGGCGAACTCGCTGAACAAGACTGTCCCGTTGACTGTCATTGTCACTATTTTCGTATCAATTGGGTCACCGATTGCTCCGAGAGTAACCTTACGAACATCCCCTACGATGAGCTCAGTTCTAACGTTTATATATTGGACATGAACGGCAATAACGTCGAACACTTGGGACCCTTTCCACGCGATATCAAGTTGCGCCGTTTACAGATGGCTCATAACAAATTAACACACCTGGATTACAAGTCGTTCGCGGGTTTGACTTATCTGCTAGACGCGGATTTCTCCTCAAACCGCATTAAATTTCTAGAGCCGAAGACATTTAGGTAAGTGCGCCATCCAAAACCATTTACTCGACGAGTTTGAAAACCCGCAAGTGCTTTTTCAGATGAATTAATTTTGATTGAGAGTTTGCTTAAAAGGCTGCAGTGATGCAGCCAAGTATCAGGATAAAGTAATACAAATAATAAGATTGCGAAACTTTTGTACGTAATCATTCAAACCGAATATTTCATTTTGTGATATAAAACTGAATTAATTATAATAATTAGTCTTGGAGAAATGATGGTAATTTTGCTAATTATTCTTCTATCAAGTATATATGAAATAGTTCAAAATAAATCAACATTTCATATTTATCATTTTTAATGATAAATTATAATGTACGAGTGAGACAGCAAATATGATATTATTTTTATATTTATAATGTTATTTTTATAATAAATTTCTTATATAATTAAATTTGCATACATTATATCGTGTTACTATATTTGATACAGTTATTATAATTATTACGTAAAGTTATCATAAAAAGAATTGTTATATTATTATTTTTTAACTTAATTTGAATTAAATTATAGACTGATATATATTGCGGATGGAGTAGTTGTGAATTAAAACAATATTGATTAAAGTTTAATTGAAACTTTATATTTTTGAATTATTTATTATGTTAGTTTATTTGTAAGCTTGCGAATATTGTGTAAATTCTTAATAATTTGTATTTGCAAGTATGAATAAATATTTATCCTACATGTTTCAATTGTAAAACGTAACTTAAAAAAACAAATCAACTACCGTAAATATTTTAAATTAAACAAGTCAATTTTTTCTTACTTCAAATTAAATGACTGCTTCTGAGAAAATATTAATATCTAATTCTTTTTTATTAAATATAGAATTATACTTTTTTCGGCATATAAACTATCATCATTTCTTATTCAAGTTTCCAACATTTGACTCTGTTATATTTGCATTAACGATTAAAAACTTACTTTAACGCGGTACATTCACAAAATAAGCGTCGCATCACATATTTCAAAAACGTTACATATCTTTATTTCAGCGACTCGCCTGGCTTAATAACGCTAGAACTGCAAAACAACCCATTAGAAGAAGTGCAAGGACATTTCCTGAACTGCCGTACACTCCTCTACCTAGACCTCAACACATGCGGAATTCGTCATCTCAACAACCTGTTCTTCCAGAATACTACAAACCTTAATAAACTCGATCTCTCGCACAACCCTCTAGGAAGGATAGAGCCCGGACCCTTCGACCATCTGACGAACCTTGAATACTTAAAGCTCAACAACTGCAACATCACGCACGTCTCCTACGATGCTTTTGCACACTTGGAAAACTTGCTCGAACTGGAGATGGCTGAGAACGACCTGAGCACCCTCAGTTGGACTTCTGTTCTAGCTCCCCTCGTACGTCTCGAGCACCTGAACATCCAAAAAAGTAGAATCACTAGCTTGCCTGGTGATGCTTTTGCAAAAAATAATTATTTGAGGCAACTGGTACTGGCAGATAACGAACTTCATCACCTAGACATTGAAGATACTTTAGGCCACAATTTGCACAATCTCCAATCTTTGGACCTTTCAAAGTGCAATTTGGAGGATCGACTATCAGAAGAATCATTCAAAAATGCCAGTAAACTACGCGTTCTAAATTTGAGCGGTAATCCAAAGATTTCAGGAGATTTGTCAGCCGTTTTGACAAATTTGAAAACCCTTCATAAGCTTTCTCTTAGCAACTGTGGTCTGGAAAAATTCCCTCTAAGTTTTGGTAAATTAGAACATCTAGAAGAATTAGACATTTCCCATAATCCGTTAAGAAATATATTCGATCACTTGCAAAATCCCTTGAATCATCTAGTGTATTTAGATATGTCTTATTGCCATTTGGATCGTGTCCCAAAACAAATTTTTGAAGGAATGACATCGTTAAAGAAACTTATTTTATCTGGCAATCGGTTTCATACTTTGGAGGAAGAATTATTTGCAAATTTGACAAGATTAGAAAATTTGGAATTAAACAATTGTGGACTCAATTATCCTATTAACCCGAAGGTATTCGGTGATATCAATGAAACAAATATCATGGAATTAAAGTTAAATGGAAATTCCTTGCTTTTCCCAGAAGACGGCCCGCTTTTGCCCAAACAGCTATCAAATGTAGAAATTTTAGATTTGAGCAACTGCAACATAACAAATCTAAATAACGACATTTTCAGCAGAACTAAAAATATAACTCAACTTAATTTGTCTGGAAATAGATTGTCCGATCCCAACAATCTAGTAGGACTCAAGAAATTACGTCTTCTTGAACATTTGGATTTAAGCAATAACAATCTAACCACTATCAATTCTAAAGTTTTCAAGACTAACACGAAACTTTTATCAGTAAATTTACTTGGCAATCCCTTCATTTGCAATTGTTCAATTGCGGATATGTGGGACTGGGCAGTTCGCGTGAAGAACGATCTTCATGTTCTGGTTGGAAGTCAACCTTCTCATTTCACAACTGGATCTGCGAAACTTAGGAAGTCCTTGTCTTGTTCTTATGATGAAGAAGACTATCAGAACATAAGATCAGATCGAAAGAGAAAGGGAAATATAACTCCTAACCGGACCTGGGCCAAGTACATTCGTGAGGCTAATTGTGGTAGGAAATTATGATATAAAAAGAGAAGCTTTCAACACCTTATATCCCAAATGTATATGAAACATCCTGTTTGTGCTATTTAGATATTTAGGAAAATTAGATTGGATTGAACAAATGTATGTACAAGCTCTCTTTGGCGTTTTACTCGCATGAAAAACAATTATTTCAGAAAATATATATATAATATATATGTATTTAGAAGAGCGTAGATACACAAACACAACCACATACATACACTAAAAATATGTTTAAAATACTCAAACTAGAAATATGTTACTTTTTTTCAAAATAAGTTAGGAATGATTTTAGCACATATCTTATTGAAACAAACGTATGTACATAAAACTAATCATTATCTCATATGATTTGATAATCATTTTAATTATTATAT
>JABFPK010002413.1:0-10201 GCA_022817445.1 Habroteleia sp. ZL-2020
GTGTAGTGCTATGCGACTTAAAATTTTGTTTATATTTAAAATATACTGAATCCACACGAAAATAAAAAAATATATATTATACATTTTACTTTATACTTTTATATTGCTTCTTAGTAAAATATAAATTTAAGCAATAAATGTATATACATTTTTTATTGCAGTTACAAATAGTATAAAAATAATTTAATTTCTAAATTAATTTTTCTTTTATTAAAGGAAAAGAATTTCACTGAGATTCATATTTTTAAAATTATTTATCAATAATAATTTAAAATTAAAACATGATTACAACTTAATCAAATCAATTCTCACTTATATATCGCTATTAATAATATTCAAATAAAACAAAAATTAAAAACAATTTTTAATAACAACAATATTCAATGTTATAATTATAAACATTATTTTAATCAAACAATAACTATATAATGTAATTCATAGAACTAAATATTTTTAGATTGCAAATTATTGATTATTAATTTATTTCATATAATTTATTGAATAACTTTTTGCTACAAGAAGAAAATATCAGTAAATAATTTAAATAAATCTCTATGTTTTACTTTGTTCCTAAATATTTAGTTATACTACTTATTTACGCATAAGGAACATCTGGGGCAAAAATAAAAATAATAAAAAATAATAATAATTTTCTAATTTTTCATAATTTAGAATATTCTTATAGTAATTAACTTAATTAAAAGACAAAAACATATACAAATGAAGTAATCTATATTTAAAGGAAATTAAAGCTGCGAGAATTCACGAGCGATTATTATTAGTAGCGATGGCAATTGTTCATTATCGAGTCGAGTGGTTCACTCATATTTTGTCATTAGTAATAGTAATTGACGTATAATAAAATGTTATATTCATATATTTCACCCGAAAATTTATAATCGAAAACCATTTTCTAATAATTTCACCTCTTATAAAAATTATTCACATCCTCATTTATACATTTTATACCTCAAGAAATCATATATTCATTTTTTTGTATTCATGAATAAATTAAAAATGAAAACATTCTTCTTATTCAACATTTTAACAAAAATATAAAATTAAAACGAAAGTATCAACGCAATGATCCCTTGAAGTTAAGATATAATATTTTTAATTAGTTTGCGGAGAATATTAATGATTTGCCGGTAGTCCATCATATGACATATCTAAAATGTAAATCCCGGCATGACTATAATTTTATTTTCCTCGGTACGATTATGTAGATTCTTTTAATAAGTAGAAAAAGAGTTGATTGCAGCAGTGTCGTACATCCGTTTGACGCAACGTAATATGAATGTTGAACAGATCGTCGTCGGAGGTAACTTTCAACTTTTTCGCCAACACTAATGACGGCGACAAAATTCGAGAAGCACTTAATCGATTGGTACAACGCAGACGGCTTAATAAGATCGCATTAGAGCCTTCACATTTCACGTTCCAACAAAAGCCTGCCCTGAGGCTCGAGGTGAGTATCGTCGCGTCAATGCAATCAGAATCCCTTTCAGTTCAGAAGAACCAATTATTTACTCGCGCGCGATATTAGCTGCAGTATGCGGCTCGATTTATTAATCCGATCGGTTCCCGCAAATAAGGATTCGTTCATTTATTTTACAATCAAAATATTCCGCGGATTAATTTCAATTGGCAAGGCATCGCGACGCCCCACCTTGACTCAATTACGCGACGAGGTTTGATGAAATTGGTGAGATGAAAGAAAATTCGCGAGTGTCAAAGAACGTAATATTTCTTAACAAGATACACTTTTTCTCTTTAATTTTCCCGCTGAAAGCATTATCAGAATGTAATTATTTTAATATATTTATTGCGCGAAATGGTTGACAATCATTTTTCATTCAAGTCGACAAGCTTGTACGCGAAACTAACTCGCAACTCGGAACGCAATTTGTAACTCTAATTTATTAATTAATGTCCGACCAAGGGAGTTTACAACACTTAATTGCACATAATCGATAAAGCCCAACTCGCGTACTGACGTTTTTATTCCGATTATACGAATTAACGACTCGTTCAGTGGCAAATAACGGACGTCTTGGAGATGATAAACGTCTCCGCCAACCGATTGCCGGGATTTATTCGTGCCCGTAGGGCGAATTACGCTTTTAATTAAGTCAACCGAAATAAATATTGATTTACATGCGCCCACGCGTACCGGCACGTGTTAATCGTCGTAATTTTTAATATCGTCCGGGTGGCGCAAAATATGCTAATTCGCGAGCCCGATATCGCGGAATTAAACGTCGTGTAAAATTAACGCGATTACTCAACAAAATGATCCGAAAGTTCATTAATTAATCAAATAACATTAATTCGCAGAGTCTTCGAATAAACCATGTAAATGAGCGCGAAGTAAGATTAGGCGATCAATTCATTTTAACTTGCATCGCTAAAGGAAGTTACGGCCTCAACTTGACTTGGTACAAAGACAACATGTTGGTGAACATGAGCAAAGCCATTAGGTAATTAATAATTTCATCCGAACTTGCATTAATTTTCACGACCAAAGACCGGCTCGTTTATTATTCAATGTGCATTCAAAACGCTTTATCATACAGGGAAATCTGGTATCGAAACTTACCGAATGATGGGTCTGATTTGCACACGTCAGTCCTCACGATAAATAAAGCAACGCTTTTGGACGCGGGCCAATACACGTGCCAAGTTGTGGATTGGGGAGTACAACAGTGCAAAAGTATCTACATCGATGTTAAGGACGAACCCAACGTTAAAATCATCCCGATGAGCGCCACCGTTGAAAAAGTAAGAAACGCTTTTTACGCGCCTTTTTTGTTACGCCACCATTTCTGTTACCACGATCAAATCCCGACAGTTTACTATCTCAATACATTGAACTAATTGCAAAAACGGTTGACAAGATCGCTATTACGAAACTAAACGTGTCAGTGATAATGTTACCGATTTCAATTGTTCTGCTTTTTTAACAAGTTACACTGCTAGAGCTATGAGATCCTTTTTACAAATTAATTACGAACAACTTGTATAAATTGTTTTCGTTCGAAAGACTGATCTAAGCAACAGTTGAAGGAGCAATTGTCGGTAGCAGAGAGAGAAGTCTTTAATCGTTCAATTTTATTCAAGTATAACTTCCATAAAGCGCATCTTAATTCGATTTCAGTTTGAAAACTGTGTTAAAGTCAAACAATGAAGATAATAAAAGCCAGACTCATATTCAGATCACGATTAACGAGTGTATTTTGATGTAACCACGTCGTAAAATGTTCAATGCGAGCAATAAAGTCTTTTAGAAAAATTTATACTTTTCAAAATTATTTTGATTTTTATTGAGAAATAAATTAAATATACAATGTTACCAAAGTCAATAAACAGTAACAATGCCGATGCAGTGAAGAAAAGAAGAATATTATTATGTGTTAATGGTTTGGCAAATGTGCATGTGGAGTATAGCAAGTTTATATATTAGGTCAAAAATGAAACGCTACGCTATTTCTTCAGAAGTTCAAAAGCTTTTAATTAAACTAGTTGATATCAAGTTTATGATGATACATGCAATCAGAAAAAATGACATCATAAAATTAATGATATGGGTTGTAAAATTAACGACGTCGGATCATAAAATAGCACTAGGATTGTAATTTCATTATCATGGTGCAATTTTTCTTTTAGACATCTAATTATAAATTAGTGTAAAGTTATCACAACAATTCGCATTTTCGTTTTTTTTAATTTATAGTTTGGATTATAGGACACGTGTTTGCACCATTCATTTTATGATCTAATTTTCTGAATATTTTATTGTAAATCAATACTTGAAAATATTTTTAGACACTAAAGCACGTGTTATGGTTGCATAGTCAACGAATTTCATCAACATCGTTTTGTTCCTTTAATTTTTAATTTATGCCATAATAAAGTTCATTCTTTAATTTTTATTTCAAGTAAAGTTCATTTAATATGAATGCAATTTAGTGCGGCCACAAAAAGGAACATAACCACGCCATTTACTTTTATGCAAAAATAAAGGTGCGTCAACTTGCAGTAATAAAAGTTGCATTGCAAAATTACGGCAAATACGTTAAACTAGCGTTTCCTTTACCACGATTCCACATGAACTTTCCCATTGAAGCTTAATTTTAGCTTAAATTTTTCAGTGTACACAGTTACACAGTTACGAGTTTCAATCGACACTTACAAACTCTAAAGGCATATTTTAAAAAAATGAATACCTTTGCCAAAAAGCTTTTACAATTCCGACACACATTATTCTTTACGTTATTTAAAAGTCTGAACTATATATATTTACATAATTTTGTTCATATACTTCTTGCGTTTTTGTTTTGTCAAAACTATAAAATATGTTTTTTTTATAAGCATTCTTGGCAAACATTTTAGGATTGAAACTTTAACGATATTTATATTTTTACCATAGTTTTTACCGAGTTCTTTAAAGATTACTAAAATGTATTAGAGTTCTGCACAACTTTTGTCAGACTTATAAGTATGTAATCAGACTTTTTTGATTTTCTCAAGTTTAGACAAATTTCTCTTTTCTAAGAAAAGGTATAACGTAATTTGTTTGATTCATTGAAGAAAGTATATATTTTGAAACGTAAATTCATGATAAACTTCTTAATTTTCTTAAACACGTCGATAAAACCTTTTCATTAACTTGTCAATTTTATGAAACTCTTATTTACCATTTCGAATTAAGAGAATTCAATACATTTTTCATTTTATTTATTTTGAATTTTATTTATGCCGCTCTAATTTTCTTCAATTCGATCAATTTGAGTATAACAATTTGAAAGAAAGATAAATTTAAGTGAATGTGTTAAGTGGAAGTTGAGAAAAGAAGTGTAAATTTACATGAACAGTTAACAATGTTAGAAGAGTGCTACACTGTCACAAACATGTGACTAAGCTTTTACAAGCATTACTATAACGTGAATTTTCATTATTTATGCTTCGATAAAGTTTAAACTTAGAATACTCTAACATTGCATTATTACATTCAATTAACTACGAAAAATGCATTTCTATTCAAATATTATTTACTGAAAATTTATTATATAAATCAAATTTACGAGTGCGGAATTAACGTTTTAATTTAATTTAAATTTATATTATAAACTGTTAATGTTCTCTTTGATTACAAGAGACAATAAAAATTTCATTTATTAAATATAATGAAGAGGAATTCTCTACTAATAAAAAGTCAATTATTTCATGTCATGAACCAACATCAATAAATCGCTATTTCATTGGCAATTAAAGATGATTATATTAAAAAAATGTACTCTCAGAATTGTCCAAAAATAAAAAAAACATAAATAATCAGTTCCATTTACCTACGATTTTAATAAAAATAAACATATCATTATTACATATTACAAAATGACGCCAAAATGTAATGTAAAATAGATTTCCAAAACTGCATTATATTATTAAACCAAAATAAGTGTAAAGTAAATTACGGTCCTTTTTACTTAAAAAATAAGTGCATAAGTAAAACGCTAATTCAATTTATTACATCAAATGATGACCCAACTCGAATCACAAAATGACAAGAGAATTCATTTTTAACGGTCAACATTCTGATACAACCCATTATGATTTCACACAACCCATCTCACTTAGGCGATCCATTAACGGCTGTAATTAAACATAAATCATCAAACAGTCAGTTAATCGACCAACCAGAAGCACATTAATCAAAGCGCCTGTTTATATTACACCTTTCACCCTTCGGTCTGCATGTGAAGCATAAAGTCCTTATTTTCATGAGCACGGTATGTAAGCAATTCTTTAAATAACAGGGCAACGACATTCAGTTGATCTGCATGACTCCAAACATGTGGAGCTCGGGGATCGGATTCGGCTGGACCAAAAACAAGGCCCTACTCAAACTAGATCCCGGAAGCGAAGTCTGGGAGGACCTTTATCCGGCAGGAAGTATTCTCAAAATCTCGAACGCGCAGGTACTACTAATTCAATTTGCTTTATAGAGCAGAACAAGTTAAGTAACGCGAAGGAAGAAAGCCCGATACTCAACGTGTTCCTTTTTGCAGAAGTCTTCTATTTACACTTGCAACGTGGCGCACAAATCCACTTCGGTGTGGGTTGAGGTAGTGAATCGCTCGGTGATACCTACATGTCTGTCGGAAGAGGCGTGGGGCTTGAAATGGCCTGAAACGGCCCCCGGCTCCGCAGCCCTTCTCGACTGTCCGCGTCACTTCGTCGGCCGGCAAGTGTCCAGACTGTGCGCGATGAAAGATGCAACTACGCCGGAATGGCAAACGCCGGACTTTTCGTCGTGCCTGTACGAGCCACTTGTTTGCCCTTACAACAGCGTAAGAGAACTTTTTCAGAAACATTTTGCTCCGTCAAATGTACCCTGAAGATAATGAGACCTCAAAACGAAAGAAAACTTCTTTCATTAAGTGGATTATAAAGGCGCGGCTTAATGAGATTACAAACGTGCCGCGAAAAAAAGTGAGACAGACGGCTGAATTAATGGCAAATAAAATAAGGCAAAGCTGTTTGGCCAAACAGCTTTGTCTTGGAAAAAGCTTTCCCAACTCTGACCTGACTTAAAAATGGGCATTGTTCCCTTTACTTCTGTATTTATTTATTGTTTGCTGATCGCTTTTCATATCTAATTCGACCAAAATAGAAATTAATCATAAATAGATGTAATCGTGATTGAATATAATCAAATTTAAATGGAAATTAATTGCTTTTGATTTTGTATTACATTTACATTTAAAATTTAAATAGAATTACATTTACTTCAGATATAAAAATGTTGTGAGGAAATGGATATACATTTCCATGTGGCATTAAAAGTGAGTACATCGAAAAGATGTTTTAAGACGATTTTATACGAAAATTAATATAAAAATATTTATCTCAAATTACGGACAAAATTTACTTCAAAGAATTATCGGAAGACGGTTTATTTTAAAATAATTGCATCGTCAAAATATTGTATAATATCTTAAAGTATATTGATTATATTAGATTATATTTATTTTAAACAAATACTGCGAAAAAATTTAATTTTCTTTTGGCATTGTTTATTAGCTTAACTTATATGTATATATATATATATTTAATAAAATCTAAAATAACTGATTTTATAATTATAATATTATTATTGTGTTATGTAATAAGTATGATATTATTACACATATATTATATTATTTGAAAATGATTATGGTAAATTTGTTACCGTAACTCTCCTCATTATAATATTATCATACCAACATTTAGATTGGCAAATTATAATACGTATTTAAAGTAAAATTAGTTTTTAAGGTAATAAGTTATCAAATAGTAATAGGAAGTTTTTTTCATCACGTTGGATGAAGTAAGTTAAGTTAGTGTTTTACTTATGTAATTTGATATTCTTTGACTAACACTTTATCGACGGTATTTTTAAATATAGCTATTTTTCTACGTCCTTTGAAATAAACTTTTTCCTTCATTCTTTTCAGATAGTTGTTGAAAACTATGTTCTTATTAACTCTTTTTAAAGCATTTCTTGATAAAAATATTTAAATTTTTTTACCTGACAGATACGCTTTATTAGAAATGCAACTTTAAAAAAGAATTAGTTAATGGAAATTAATGTCAACATTTATTAGAAATTATTAAATTAAATTAAAAATAATAAAATTATAAATGTTTAATTTATTCAAAATATCTAATTGTGATTATTATTTTCTTTTGAAATTTTCTTATAAAAACATTACAGATAATCAACTTTCATTTGTAATTTTATAGTTCCGAAGTGCAGCACTTGGATTTCAAAATTCAACAGAACCCACTCCCATTCGAAATTTTTGGGAAATAATTAATTTACGGAATCTGCCACTGTATCCAGGCGAAGCCGATCGCATTTTAAGCATTCTCGCTGAGATTGAGGATTATCAAAGGACCATTGGCAGTACAGATGACTTGATCAACTACACAGAGAATCTAGTGCAGATATTAAACTGGATTCTGAACGATGAAAATGCCATTTTCAATCATCAGGTAGAGTGAATTTGGTTTAGCAATAGGCGAAATCTTTATTAGACTCTCAAACATCTGTAATACCAAGAGCTTTTTAGATTTATTTTAACTTTTCAAGCAGTTTGAATTTACTTTTTGTCTGTTTAATTTTTGAATTTTAAATATTTACAAAAATATTTATATTTTCGATTTAACTATGCAAAAATGTTGTTAAAATTAGTCATAAATCATTTGCATCCACATAAAACAACGAACAGGTGTTTAAATTTAATAAATTTCTCATATACTTTGGTGTTATTAAGTTTAATATACCAAATACATTAATTTTAAATAGTAACATATAACTGTGCGCAATTTATTAAACATTTATTAAAATTCATAACAATACGTTTGGCATATTGATATTAATGTACGCATTTACAGAAAGAGTTTTAATAAAATATGTTAATATTAGTATAATAATTTAATTTCATAAACCGGTAACTTAATTTCGTTGTTGAATTTTATGGCAGTATATATATATTCATATATTTATATAAGATTATCGAATTTTAGTTCACAATTTTAATATTTAAATAATAATCGATGAATGCCATTAAGTATAAATCTACATTTAACCCAATAATTCTGCTGCATGATACAATTTGATATATTAATAAAAAGAAATAAATCAAATTAACTAATTCATTCGCGAAAATCTATTAAAGTAATCCCACCATTTTAATAGCAATGTAATAATTATAACCAAAGATATGTCGATGTCAGTTTTTCGCGATACTTGTTGTATAGATACATGATTTTTTTCAATTCTTGATAATTTCAAATAACAAAATAAAAGTATCAAAGTGTTGAGGACGCGTCCCTGTTGTAGTTTTTACAATAACATAGTTATAACAACAATTAGTAAAAGCCAACATCATTATATATACAGATATTTGATTGAATGAAATATATTTATATATAAATATAGAACATATAAATATTCAACATATTATACATAAGTATATTATATTACTTAATATAAAGAGATAATGTAATATAAAAAGATAACTTGTATTCAATGACGTTTAGTATGGAAGGATCCCAAACGATTTGATATATAACTGTGACGCATCCAACACTCGCAATGTTACGAATTATAATTATGTTTGTTACGTGTCGATCTATGGTGTTGGTATGAATGCGGAAATACGCCTTGAAAATCAAAATTAAAGAACACTTACGTTAATCCGAACAAAATTGCTTAATTTTATAATATTCGCAAAAATAAATACATTCAAAGTAGAAATTTAATATTCAAGACAATAGAATTTCATAACTTAATTCACATAAAAATTGAATATTCATTATTAAATTATCTAAAATTATTTAATATTAACGTTTTTAATCGTAAGCAATTTTCTTAAATTAAATAATTCAGTTCAATTAAAATATCATTTCTAAATTTGTACAAACGTTTTAATTACCAATTATTCTAAGCATTATAACGGTGCTCCAACGGGTCTACATTTCTACTAGTGTTTAATGTAACAATAACCCGTTTCGTCATACCAAGTGATATCAATAACAATAAAATGTTTAATATACGAATATATGAGAACAATATGAAGGAAACCAGCTCGTCGGATATATGTTATATTACCCGTCCGGATTTACAATATTCTCACTAACAAATAAAACGCGGCAGTCTAAATTGACATTAAATCTTTTTATTGTAAAAACCGTACACTTGGCCAATCTCGATGAACGAGAACAACAGTTTCCCCTCTAATTTAGAAGTGTGTAAAAGTAAAAAATAAAGAATCAATATATAGGATTATTAATTCCACTCAACCGTTTAACTTTTTCGCAACTCTTTTACAAATTTTACCTTTCAATTCTTCTTTTCTAAAAATAGTGTTTTTATTGCTTTTCCTACAATCGTCGTATCTACTGTTCGAAACGCAAATTTGTATTGAAATATTTATTATTCATGGCTACGCGAACTTTCGCTAATAATTTCTGCGAATAATATCCATTTGATATTGGCTATTCTTGTTATTACTTTCTATGTTGAATTGCGGCGAATTTACGAGCTAAGTTTCAGGGGTTTATTGATTACAGAAATTGCTGCTACTGAATCTGCTTATGCGACAAAGTTTATTTTATTGGAGTCAGCGGGAGGGAACGGTTAAACACCTAACAC
>JABFPK010002414.1:0-10200 GCA_022817445.1 Habroteleia sp. ZL-2020
CCTTAAATTCAATTCATTCAAATTAAAATATTTTTAATTTAGCGCAATGAATAGGAATAATTCATGCTCGGAATACGAGAAAAGTTCATGTATTGGATCACATTAACGTGACAAACAAAGGATTGTATCGCAATTACTGGTAAGGTGTACTCTGCACTATGGACAAGGTCATAGGCCTCCAGGGGACTTTAATTAAGCTTTCTCTGAGAAGATAATGCATTGCGATTAAGATGTTTATTCATACAGCTATTATTTATATATATATATATATATATATATAGTGTATATATTCCTCTCTCCCTTAAAAACTTCAATATCATCACATGGGTAATGACCTTGAAGCGCCGCGCTAATTTGAGTTTGCACTACTGACTCGCTCGGAATTAGCAGAACAATCGCAACATTGAATTCGCGTATCGCTTAAATTCAGAATCCCGTGTTTTAATTTTGTTCGATTAAACGGAAACTTTAATTATTTAATATATATTTGAATTGCACATTTTTATTTTCTCCGAATACCAAATTTCAAATGAAATTAAAGCTTATTTTTATCTAAACTTCATTCGAACATGTTAATTTGAATGTATTGGAAATTTTGAAGGTTGTTTTTAATCAATTTATTTTTAATTGAAATAAATTGTGTATTAGTTATTTTATTATTGTGTAAATTAACTGAATTTTTTATCTAATTATATATTTATTTTTATTAATGTAACGAGGTCCTATAAATTTTCATTAGTTGCGTTATATATAAGAAATAGTCAAAAACACTTTGAAAGCATACTCGTATACAAATAATAAAATACAAATTTATATAAATATTTTGCGTGCAGCAGCTGCTTAGGTTATAAACAATTTTTTCATTACTTCTTTTTGTTTACGGGCCAAAAAAGAAACTTAAATTATGTTTGCAATTTAAATAGCCCACAAACTATTTCTCTCGGAATTCTAATTAAATTTCTCTGAACTTTTATCCATTTTTTACATGGTCCAAAACATTATTTTCATTTATTAAAATAACTCAAAACTATTAAACTATTAGTTCGAAACACATTGCAGATATTGTGATTTAAATGTGAATATTTTGAGTTTTATATTTGCATAAAAACATACAAAGAAATAAGATGTTTGATTTAAGAAGTTTTTAAAATTAAATTTAAAAGATGTAAAAACATAGAATGCTTAACAATGAACAGATTTGTATTTCTGTCACGTTTATAAAATAATATAATAAATGTATTTTCTAGATAAAATAATAATTATTATAATAATACAAAATAAAAAACATGCTGTGAATTTTTGATTGCGTTGAAAGTATATTTCTATATTTATTTTCTTATACGAATTAAAATAAAAAAGTTATCGTCTCTTGAATATTTAGAGTTCTATGATCGTAATATAAATGAGACGCTTTTCGTGTTCGGTATCTTTTAATCAAACACCTGTAAAACAATAATTTCAATGGGTTTAATTTTTTTTCTCCCGATATTTCGCAGACCTTAATCATTCAGACACTTCCGAACAAATTCGAGTTAATAATTGAAATAAATAGTTTGCATTATGAAAGTCAAAACTATAAAATGACAGCTAAAATTTTAGTATTGTATTTAATATGAAAAGAAAGTTCTGAAGAGTTCTCACATTCACAAGCGTGCTCTCTTAGAAACAATTTACGTTACTTAACCTTTTAGTTAAGGTGATTACGTTGGTTCAACTTATAAATGGAAATTAAAATAGTAAACTCAACGAAAAAAATAAAAATCTCGACAAAAACTCTTATACAAAGCTGATTCGAATGTAGATGCATTTCATTTCGAAAATCAGATAGTGATTTGCTTTAATTCCATTCATTTCATTTAAATGTTTTTAAACAATCATTTTTTCAAGTAATTTCAATTCTTTTATTCATATTTAATGAATGAAATTAGTTTAAATTAACATTACTATTATTCAATGCAAACCACAATTCAATAATTCAATTTCATTTCCGATTTGAAAAATATAGAATTTCATTCAGATAGTAATAGTTTTACAGAGTAATGAAATAAAAATGATATATTATGGTGATTAGTTTAAATATTTTATAATTGAGGTATATGTGAGAACGAATCCTTAAATTGCATAACTCAATAGTTTTCTTGTCACAATAGATATTCTATGTAATCAATTTGCATATTGCAACAATTTTGTATCATATTGTAAGAAACGGATGCAAAGTCACAATTACAATCCACCTTTTCTAATTATACAAACAAATAAAAAATAAATTTAAACTCGAATCAAAAGTAAAAGTAATAAGTTGAGCAGATAATTCAGCTGCATATTTAAACTGTTTCCATTAAATGTTTGTTCGTCTGTTAAAAATGAAAAATCTAATACCTTATAATTAAATTTGTTTCAAAAAGGAACTTAATGCAGAACAGAAATTGATATCAGCGCAAAGCAGCGCGATGTTTTCACAGTCATAAGAAATGTTTAATTATCATGGCAAGTATTTTCACAAATATGCAAATAAATTCAAATGAACTTTGGAAAACAGTAAATTGTTTCGAGCGGTCTTGATTGACGCGCAAAACAAAGTGGCTTATAAAACGAACATGACCGACAGGAAGAAGCTTGGATTAAATCAACAAAAGTATTTGTCAAGCGCGTTTCACTTTTAGCAACAAATAAATCGGAGCAACTGGAGAGAGCTCTGATTAAAGGCACGTACTTGCCGTGAATCCGTTCGTCGAAAATAAGATTGTTAATCAAGGAGCAGATGTTAGATAGCGAAATAATTACACGTAGCTCATAGTCCGTGGGGCGGAAAAAGGGCAATCGCGCACTCCGACTAATTGGCACGGCTGTCGCTCGGAATGGCATTAATTATGTAGTCGATTAAGGCTCAACATTCGGCTGCTGGCTTCCGTTTTCTGAGCCGGTTTACATCGGCTCCCTTTGGCCATCAATCTAAGCGTGTCAAGCCGCGGCCGGCACGTGGACTCGATGTCAGCTCGCGATACCGTATTTCCCGTCCTACGCTCTTTTCGAGTTAACTATACATGCGGACCGTGCCACTAATGTATACGAGATAAGAGAGAGAGTTTCTTGCAACGCGAACGCTAATTGCAAGAAAAGGGTTCAAGTTGATTGCGAGGAAGAGCGCGCTTGGGATAGAGCGAGACAGCTGCAAGTTGAACGCGATGACTCTGACGTTTTTCAACTGAGCTTTTATAACGCTACACAAGAAAGGACGAAAACAATTTTATTTCATTCCTAGTGGGACGAAAGACACGAACTGTTGAGACTGCGAGACGAAGACGCGTAATGTCTTAAAATGAAAGAAAGGATGAAGCGATGCGAAGAGAACGAATACGTTCGAAATTGGTTGAATGATTAACGAGGTTGGTTTATTATCTAGAACAATGCAGACATTTTTGACTTTATAGTCTGTGAATTTTTTTTAATTGCACGTTCAGAAAAAAGTGAATATAAATATGTACATTGCGAAACACTTTATGAGCTCTTTCAATGTTGTTAATTAAAAATAACAATATTTATTTGATTTAAATTAAAATTGAAGATATACATTATGAATGTATTAAAATGTTATTTGTAACATGGATAAAATTACAAGATTCTAATAGATGGTTTGTAATTAAAATCCCTAATTTAATCTTCGGGCTCTTTCAGTTGTTCTCTAATAATAATTAAATGGGTCAGTAAAGTTTGTCTGACTTTATACGTGTATAAATCTATAAATGTAAAAAAGAATAAATTGAAAAACAATTTAATTTAAAATTACAGGCAATGTAGTTTGTTTGTTATTGCAATATGAGGTCACATTTTGCTAATATATTTTTAATTATTAGCGGGATTTATCTCATAAAATCTAATGAAAGTTTATTTTAGTATTTGCTATTAACTATTTAATTCATTTAATTAATATTTTTTCAATTAAAATAAATATTTACTTGTATCTCTTTTTTAAACAAATTTAATTATTCGTTACCGTTAGAGACTCTTTAAATTTTTCTATGAACATATCTATAAAAAATATGATTGCATTCGCTGTATTAAAACTGTACGCAAAACATATAAAAATTAAATTACTTTATAATATCTTTTGGTATCAATATAACAACTATTAATGTGTGAGTATTATATATTGTTATGCTTTTAAATTTTCTTTGTAAACTAACAACGCTAACAAATTCAATATAAATGATATTTGAATTTTCATAAAATAAAGTTACAAAACAAATTATGCAATTGATTTTCAAATTGCTGACGAAGCTATTTATTAATTAAGAAATTATTATAAGAAAAAGAAAGTTAGTAAAGTTGGATTTCTTTTACTAAAATAGAATTCTATCCTACTCTTCACCGAGATAGTACTACAGCCTAAATGTGGCATACATATTTGACAATCCCCGGAGTTCAATATATATATATACACAATTGTCGTATTTTAAATTCTACTTTATTTTCTATGAATAATCAGTTCGTTTTAACTTTTTATGTCACAAATTTGTTTTTTCAGCGTTGCAAGATTTATACACGAATATTAATTCAACATAATTGTTTTTTCATTATGAAAAATTTAAATAATTTCTTTAATTAAATTTTTATTATGGATTATTTATATTATAAATATTTGTTTAATTTAACACCAAGTCTTAAAAAAATAAGTTTATATTTTTTGTTTCTTATTGTAATTAAATAACGCTATCTATATACATTCTAACAATTATAAAAGTTAATTTAAATTAAAATGATATAAACAGCTGAAAAAATCCGTCGTATTGCATTTCTTTTTTCCCTTAAATTAGTTATTTAAAAATTAATGTATAAACATAATTGCGATGTTGGTAATGTCACAACAGATTTTATGACTCATAAAGAAGTTTTTAACTCGTCATTTGACGTTTAAGTAATTAAATATAAACTTGGTTATAGTGTGTTTAAATTTGCTATTAAAGATTTAACCCAGAACAACAATTTTATTTAAATAATCTTTTTAACAGGACTTACAACTGTTAATACAGAAATATATTTCTTATTTAATATAAAAATTATGATAAAATGAATTTCTAGAGAAATAGCATTGAATTTCAGTTTTATTTATTTTTTATTGCGATAAAAATTGGAGTTAAATTTTTATTATTGAGCAGAAAAAAATATTAGTTCAATATAGGTATTTTATGAAAAAATTTATACGAATCTATAAATAAGTACTTCAATTTTTATTTTACTTTTACTTTGTTTATTTATAGTTATATGCGTTACTTATATATTATAACCATTGAGAATATTTTTAAAACGATATCTACTAATTTTCATTGATATTAATGCTTTTACGGCATTTGTTTTGAAATATACAAACGCAAACGCAAGATAAAATTAATGACACTCTAGATCTCTACAATTGTTTATAAAACATTTCCGTGACTATACATAGCTATTTTCTCGACTGCCGTGGCATCTCTAACATTTAACTTGCGGCAGCCTACAAATTATCATACCCACAATCAAAAAAGACATAAACAATTTTATTTCACTCAACCGTAGATACGCGCTATCTTGCGCAACATTAAATTAAAGCATTTACGAGAAGGCGAGTATCAGAGGAAAAATTGACATAGTGGTATCACAAACAAAATTGAAATAGAATACTTGCGCTAAATACATCAAACGAATTCATTAATAAAACATTACCATTTTATTTCACAAAGTTGTTTGTTGTGGATTTTTTAATTTCGTCTATAATTCGTACGATTTATGATATCCGGAAATAAAGTTCTCTTACTAATGTGCGTTTACCTTTACAGCCCTTTTTATTTACATACTAAAACGTTAACTATTGAATTTATTTACAACAGTCAGATGTTAGTTTGCAACATTCATAAACGTGTGATTGCTAAATTATCGTTATGCCTCGCAAACCCTTAACAGTTTCTTATTTTTCTTTAAAGTGCGTTGTGCATTAAAAGAAAGCTTTTGAAATGTTTTTTATTTTCACTTTTTTCTATTACTCGGGAAATTGTCAATAACAGAAAGTAAGAAGAGTTTCGAATGCCATTTTGCAATTTGCTATGCAATTAATGAACTAAATCTACTTTGAGAATATATTTTTTATATTCAGTATATATATAAACAATGCTAATCAATCACACACATTGATTCAATTTAGACCTCGATTAACAACCGAGATAGTAGTAATCTGGAGTTCAACTAGACGTAGTAAAATTTGTCAGCTAGTATTGTTCCTCGTATAGTGTGCTCGTATTTTCTATAAAAAATATTTAAACAAACAACGTGTTTATAATTATTACTGTTATTTATTTATTATAATTACAATTATAAAAAAAAAGAAAAAAAGTTTATAATATACGATCATATATATGAATTAAATTTAATAATGTATTCTATAAAAATGACGGACATTCAATTCAATTTCATCAGCAATTTTCACGAGTTCCGTCCTAATAAATTACTTTAAAAAATTGCATCGTCAATCCATCTAATAAAAAACTTAAAATAATTTAGAATGTTTATCAAAAGTGTATTAGTTGATTTAGAAACAATCAAAACTGACGCTTCGTTTTGGAACAAATAGTTTCATTGAAACCTACCTGAATCCATTAATTTCCTCCCCCAACTGTTTTACGATCAATTCGGACCCTCTTTCTTTTTCGTTTTCCATTAACAATTAATGAGGAACGGACTTAATAATTAACCTAATTTCACGACTTAACCGGTCATACAATTTTTGAACGCGTCATCCTCTTTTTCTGTGTCTGAGCATACACATGCATACACGCATGTAAATGACATTGGACGAATAAAAAAGAAAGAAAAAAAGGCGAAAACAATTTTATTTCATTTGGGGGAGAACCGCTCGCGCTATCTTTCGGGTAGGATTGAATTAAAGATTTTACGAGTTTGCGCGAGGGACGAGTATGCGGGATTATACGACGAATTTCTCGTCTTGTACCCAACTATACGAACATCTCGAATGAATCATCGTTTAGAAATATCTTGCGAAAATTCCTTAATCAATTATAATTTATTTTACGTAATAAATTATAATGGAAGATGTGAATGAATAATAATTTTAATAAATGTTTCTCCAAATTATACTTTATGATTTTTACATATATAATTATAATGGAAGAAAAGGTTTAATGAGTCTTTATCGACTTAAATCTATTTTTAATTAATTTAATCATTTCTTTTAGTAACGTCTTGATTCAACATTATGAATTGGATTACATTAATTAATAATTAGAAACTTTAAATGGTAACACCATATAAAATTATTTTTTTCTTAAGACGAATTATATTTATATATTTATAGTAAGATTTGTAAGCTGTGCAGAAATTAATTTTATTCTTAATTGGGGAAATCATTACTTTAGTATTTATAAGATTTGGTTGAAATTGTGCCAAATTTTGATTATGTTATTTTTCAAAGACTATAAAATAAGATTGCTATATGACTAGAATTCTTGTCTTCTATTCAGCTATCAGGACATCTCGAATGAATCATCGTTTAGGGACACGTTCGGAAAAATTCATATTAACGTAATGATGCCGAATAATGTCCGCGACGATATATCAAGTCAAGGACGATGGAATGAGGGTAGGGAGAAGACATGATGATATATATCTCGGAGATTTTGAAAACACGAGTGTTAGTGAGCAACGTAAGTGATTTGATGCTAATGTTGTTGTTGAACGAAATTGCTGGGGAAGAACTGAGAAAAAAAACAGTGGAAAAGTTTTTCCAAAATCAAGGGTGCGTCCAAAATTAATCGACTTTTTTCTTATCGATGATGACTGGAAATAGTCGAAAATTGATCATCAATATTGAATATTTGTTAATTCCAATCAAGCAAATTGTTTATTTAATTTAAACTTCTATTTTCATGATTGTTTATCAAACAATTTAAAATAAATTCTTATTTACAGACAATTTTCGAATATAATAAAAAAAATAATATAATTTTAAAAAGGTACTGATGAATGTAAAAAAATTGTAAAAAGAAATATTTGTTTTTCTCGCTTATTAACAATAATATTAACTATAAATATTAATTTGTTTAAAGTACGCGCATTTTACAACAAATAGTTTCGACCGTGTTTCTTTTAAAATGACGTTACCTTAAATTTCATAAAACGAAATGATGCGCAAGAAAAAATGAGGTCTGACAACGGCGACAAAAATATTCCGCGTGACGCTCGAGCAAAAAATACGACAAAACTCCGTAATATCAGGCGAATACTACGTTACAGTTAAGGTAGTTTAAACTTATCTCGAAACTTTAACTGGAGTATTCTCGAGTCACGCTTGGGAAAATGATTTAATGTAACGAAAAACTACGGCCCAAACTTTTGAGTGAGCACAAAATACGTTGTTCATAATGTGTAAACAAAAAGTTAAATAATCCATAATTGAAACCATTATTGGCATGCATTAAAATCGCTGGAAATTTTTTTTCTCGTGTTATACAACTTCGGTTTCTCTTTCTCTCATTCACTCTTTTCCATCCTCTTTTGAATTTTTTGCATCTTTAATAGACCACCTTTATTGTTAAGAATACAATTGCGACATTAACGCGAAAGTTGTCGACGTAAAAACGGTCTGGAAAAACTATGAAATAAAAAAGGATTGGCAGAAAGGACGCGTGAATTTTGCAACGATTTCGAAATGACGGCGAGGCGTTCGCTTGAGATCTGCGACCATTCGGAGGCAAAGTGAATATTCATGAAAACCCGGCAACAATAAAGCCTCATCCGCACGTGCTATACGAGAATTCGAAGCTTCGCACTCGTACAGTGTCTTTTCGCAAATGATATCTGCGGCTAAGGGAAAAAAATTATACGCGCGACCGATACTGAAAGAATCCATAAATCAACGCGAAAAATCGCACGCGAACAACCTCGCCTTGCAAAAATGCCTCGTTTCTTTCACCTTCCAATGTTTTTTATTAAAATAATCTCGTTTTACTGAGATCATTATGTAACTACATGCAGTAAAATTTGTCATTATTTTTTAATAATGACAACAAATATATCGCATGCTCGTAAATTTGTAACTACAATTTAATTTTAGAATTTATTTAAAACGTTGTTACAAAGATTACGGTATGTTGTTTATAAATAGTTAAAAAAATTGGATATAAAAAATCTAAAACACAATTCTACGGGTTGCAAATTTAAAAAATGCATCACATATTCTTTTATAATAAATATTACAAAATTGTCATGAATATTTGAGAAACGATATCTTGTACTTCTTGCCGACTATATGAAAATAAATTTATAAATAATTAAAATATTTTTTATATGCCGTTTAAAAATAAAGATAAATAAAAATAAAAAAGAAATTTTTAGATAATTTCAATATAAATTGGTGTGTTTTTAAATAAATTATAAGGAATTCATGACAATTTCGTATAATAATTGTTTTTCTTGACAAATAAAAGTGTTGACAAAATTGAATAAAAATATGTAGTTTCGTAAAATAGCTACAAAAAACAACATTAAAACAAAAAGGTTCTCACTCGTATCTTTAATTTGCAATCAATTTTGTTTTTGATTTGTGGTGTATAACTGACAGTTCGAAATGAGATCCCGTACGTTTTTTTTTTCATAAAAGAGAATCGAATTTCAGACGAAACTAATTTCGTGCCTTTGTAGACATTACATTACCACGTAGGATGACTGCAAGAGACGGGGATGCGAGGACTAGATTTCCGATACTATTGAAATCCGTCGAAGCGAAAAGCAAATTATATGAACCCACTTGAGCATTAAAGGTCCTTTGATGTTTTAAAGTCCGGGTGGAGAGAGAGAATAAGGCATTTGCGACGAGTATGTATTCACTTACAAAGTACAGTTATCGTACTTGAGATGCGAGCCCGAAAACACGATACTTAGGCCCGCTTATTATCTTAGAAAATTGCTTTTCCATTAACTCACGCACGACTCGAGACCGCATTACTTTCGCCCGTCATCACATCACGAACGACATTCTTAATGTACAAAATTAAATTGAACAATAATATAATTAAATTTGTATGGCTTTCAACAAAAAATCTTTGTCTTTATAAGAAAATTTTTTTCGTTTTCGAGCATGAACTAGGTTTTCGATGTTAAATTTTCGTGAAGACACATTCCTTTATACATAATACACATTTTAGACAATTAACG
>JABFPK010002415.1:0-10199 GCA_022817445.1 Habroteleia sp. ZL-2020
TGATCATAAGGAGGAAGAATTTTTTTACAATTTACTTCCCTAAATCGTATTTTTGGTTCATAAATAAGTTTCTGAGCATCCTTCCACACATATAAAATCGTTTTTTTTGCATATAACTTCATTCGATAAAATTTTCCAGATCCCTAGAAAAATGCTTACATATATAATAATAATTGTTGATATTGTTATTGCTTATAGAAATTTAAATTATACAAAATTATACTAAATATATGATACTTTTCATATATACATTATAATAAAATAATAAGTAGAAAAAAATTCTAAATAATAATAAAAGAAATATATTTAATATGTAGGTAGATATTGATTATTTTACTTTAATTAATAAAATAAATATTTAATTTTGTGTCCATTGTCTTATGAATGTTTCATACTTTATTTTATAATGCATATATATTAACAAATAAAATCTTGTAAGAGAATAATACTTTTATTTAATTTGTTAATGAAATTCTCATACTGTTAACTATTTTTTATTTTCGTATATAAAGTTTGAAAATTTTATTTTTTTATTGTTTATAATAATATACTTGATTACAAAAATAATATATATATACATAACTTAAAAAATAAAATTTAGCGATTTATTCCGTGAACTATTTTATCGATATATGATAACTGGAAAATAAAGTTCCGAGCAAACAGCCTCTCGGTAAAAAAGGACAACAAACCTTGCTTCGTGTTTTGTATTAAGTTTATTTAAACTTAATGCGAATAAAAATATATTTTAATTTATGTTACATTGTAAATTTTTAATGTTATATATATTACATTTATAAAATTCAATTGATACACATTTTTATAAAACTTTAATATATACATTTTGGCTTCGTTTGGAATTAAATTATATTTATTTATTTATATAATATTGTCGTAATATATAAATAAGAAGAATGAAAAGAGAACAAAAAATATTTTGAAACATTGAAGTAACGACATCTAAGAAGAATAGTGGGAAAAAGTACGACATTCTTTCGCGTGGTGTCGCTCGAGAAAGTGTGTATTCTTGATCGATCTTGCTTTGATCGCACTATTGACAGTTCAATTCGAACTCGCGGGGGTAAAGCGTATGAAAAAGAGAATAAGTTTTGTGCTGTTTAAACCATACGGTTCACATAGGTATTATAGCGTTTTATTGTTTCTTGCATATATATCTATATCTTTTTAAAAACAATTTACATGTTTCTTCAAACTCAGGTTATACTTTCTTTCATTTTTATAATAAATAACTAATAATTTACAATGAAGTGATGCATTTCAAACAACAATATTTTTGAAATTAATAATAATTATGGACAAGTGAAACTGTCATTTATCGATTTGAAAAAAAGTAATTTATAATTTTATCTAAAATAAAACTGATAAAAAATTATAATCTGTAGATACAAGTTTACCGTAACGAAAAAATGTAAAGATCAGGAATTTAAATGGGAAGAAACTCGCCAGGGGACTTTATTTTCTTCGGAATTTTGGTCTTGGGTATTTTTGTTAAGGTGAAAGTTACTGGTCATCCACCGTTATCTATTGTGTCCGTTAGCTTTTTTCTAATGCGTATGATAACTATTATTTGAAGGCAAACAGAATGTTTATATATTTAAATATAACTTTTAAGTGAACATTTTTAAAATAAAAAAATATGCAAGTGTTTACAAAAAAGTGTCCTTTCGATATTTAATGTAAATTGGAAAATGAAATATGTTTTTTAAATATAGTTTCATAATTTATAGTGTACGACGTTTTTATTAACAAAAATAAATAGTTAAAAATCAAAATATTTAACTTTGTATATGTTTGCTGGTTTCTTTGTTATGTTGTTTTTTAAATTTGAGTTTAACAATATTGCTTATGTTACAGATCATCTCCAATGCCAACGTCACCATCGAGAAATTCGGCCCCTTCGCCAGATGCTCCATCAATCACGAAAAGAGAGCGAGATGCTGGATCGTCACCTGGTGAGCCGATTCACAAAAGGCCATATTTAGATAATGATTACATCAAATATCCACCGGATGCTCATATCAAAATCGCAAATCGAGGTTTTAGTTCAATTTCAATCTTTCTTATTAGACTATAGATTTTTGTTAACAAATTTTATACATGAATTATTTGTTATAAATCATTTATAAAACTATTATTATAACTAATATTGTAACGTTAAATTAAAATGTAATATTTTATTAAATATATCAAGAATTTTTAATTTATTTTGATTTTACATATATAAATTAAAGATATTTGTTTAAGACGAATAAATTTATTAATAGTTAGTTTTATATTTGTGTCAAAATTAAATTAAATTAAAGTTGCATGACTTATTTTGATTAAATTCTCAATTTTTTATTTTGTTTTAATCAAAGCAATTTGTTTTTCAGGTGAAAAAGGTAAAGGTGAAAATTCTATTGTGGTCTGTATGGACATCAATGGCATAACGTACGAAGGAGTTCTCTTTGCACAAAATAGAAGCACATCGTCCGCAAATTCGAACGCGGCACGCAACTCCTCGTGAATGGCCCCGTGTTCCACGCCGTTTCTTTCATCTATACGATTTCATAATGATCGTGTAACATTTTGAGAGTGTCTCATTTCGTAGCTACCTTTGTTATCTGAAATCCAAGCGTTATTTTTATCGTAAAACCTTTAAATAAATTATGTATAAACATATTTTCAAATGTTATGCATCGCTGTGACACCTGTAGCTTAATTTTTCTATCGAAAAAAACGTGTAAAAAAGTAAGTTAACAAGTAAATAAGATAAGTTTCCCCACTTGGATTTCGGGTGCGAATGTTGCTTTTGTATGAACAGTGTGAGTGCAATGATAAGCAAGCAAACATTTCTTGTCTAAAGAAATGTTCTTTCTACTTGAGCGTTTAGTTGTTAATTCCGATGATTTGTACATTTCTGCGGTTAATTTAGTTATCTCACGTCATTAAAGGAACTACTTCATTTTGAATTAAACAAACGTTGAAATGACTCGACCGAAAATAAAAGAAAAACAAAAAGGCATATATATAAAAATGAGTTAAATTGCTTCGTTCGGTGATTTAACTTGTTCGAATATTATATTAAGTTAATAATTATAATTATTACCATTCATTTTTTGTATACTTTCCATAATCAAGTGTTTCGAAGGATCATTTTTGCATTCTTCCATTACTTTCTTCATCTCGTAGTCACTGACAAGGATATATATACACGCTATATATAAATATTATATATACGCATCTTCTTTCTAATACTGATATCACTATTTTTAAAATCGTTGACATTTTTATTTATGTCCGTTCTTATATAATATATTTAATAATTTTATTTCATATGATTTTATATATATATATTTAACGATTATGGATCTCTGAAAAATTTCCTTATTTTTTATAGTGTTTTGTTTGCGAAAAAATGTTATGTTATATTGGTGCAGAAGAGATATTAAGTGGAAGATTGCAAGGTTAAATATTTTTTTTCGCGCGATATTTCTGGAGAAATAAATCTAACCGTCCTGGTGTTTCATTCGTGCAATGTGGCCTTTTTCGTTCCATTTTAAATACGCATTTTTATAGCTGAGAGAAATGTTTTCGTGTATTTTATTAGAATTTTTATATTAAATCAATAAATTTGTTTTATACCGAAAAAATACTTTTTCTCACACATGCAGTCATCGTTATATATTTTTTTCAATTACAATTATATATTAATTTATTTCGAGCAACTTTACATTACTAGTCATTATTTATTATTACACTTAATTTTAATTTCTAATTTTTATTCTAATTTAATTTAATTTTATTATTTCTTTCTTTATTGCTTCTGTCACGCAATTTCGATTAAAATACAAATGAGTTACGATATTCATTATTGCATATTTTTATAAATGGTGCACATACTATTTAATATATTCTAATTTTTCATAAGGCACTTTTAATGACAGACAGTTCAAATATGTATTAATTATATGTAGTTTCTTCAAAGTGCTTATACAAATAATTCATTTAAAAATTTTTTATATTATATTATACATCTTGAATTTTTAGAAAAGGTATTTAAATTTGCTATTACATTACCAAGGTTTGTCTTACTAAAAATAAAAGTTAATCCTATCCATTACCGGCTTACACGTTTCCATATTCATTTAAATGTGTTGAATTTAAAATGTTGTAATCATTTATGTTTTAAGAATGATTCTCTATATTAAAAAAACTGATTTCAAAATTATTTTCTTCGTATATATTTTTTGTTTAATTTTCTTATTACGTATTGTACTGTAAAATTTTTTTATATTATAACTCAAAATCAATTATAATACTATTTTTCCCTTTTAAAAACTCTTTTGATCACAATGTCTTATATATTGTTTTTTTTTGTTTTTGTTTTTATATAGAAAAGTTGCTCCAAGTATTTTAACAATATATCTATTTTTTTATTTTATTCAGTAATACAATATTAATTGGAAGTATTAATTCTACATTTTAAAAGCATTTTAATTATTTTTGTGTTTGTATTATATATACTTTTTAATTTTTGTGACAAGCAGTTTCTCATATCTGTTCTCCAGAGACTTTATTTATTATAAGTATTATTATTGTCATAAAAAATCTTTCTATTTTTTGTAATACTCAAACTGCCACATAACATTGCGATTATTTTGCCTAAATTGTAATTGATGGAAATACGAATCATCAAAATGTAAAGACAAATTTATCAGTTTATTTCGCGCGACAAGAAACTGCGTGGTTTATAAGGAACTTAATTTTGAGCGCGAACTTTCAATTTAAAGTTTGAAACCAAAATTAAGTATGTATATAAAGGATTAGAATACGAGAATCTGTAGTAAAATGCGCGTATGCAATATTGCGATTTAACGTTATATCGATTTTAGTCATAGTTGTAGATGGATTGTGATGTCGAGCGTTAATTAATTAGAACAGTTCCATTTTTAGATAACGAAATAAAATTCGCTTGAATGAATTTCTACTAAACATCCTTGACAACAGGGAACTGTTTTAATTACCGAAGTACGATCTTAGAAATGAAAATTACGAAGATTTGATGATAAATTGTATCTTCTTTGTGTTTAAATTCATGAGAGAGAAAGAAAGGTATTTTGTTGTTTATATATAGTTCGTCGAATAGCCAAAAAAGACTGTTATATAGATCGAATTCTACTTTAGGTAACAATAAAAAGGTTCGTACGACACCATCATTATATAATGCATTATTATTTGTGTATCGATATTAGATATTATATATACATATTGATATATATATATACACATATACATAAATATATATATATATCGTGTTAGTGTTATCGTGGCTGCTAGGATGTTCTTTTTTTTTGAAGAGGAAAGCGATAGACTTGTTGTGACAAAAAAATCATTAGCAAAAATTTATTTGTAAACAGTTGTTGTCCGTGCAATTGTATTTCCTCTTGTCGTTAATGTTTAATCGGTGTTGTTTGATATCGAAACGTTTAGCTCTTTATTTTGAAAATCATATGCGGTCTGCGAGTTGAAAATGAACATAAAGAGAAAATGTCGCGCGAACGAAGGTTCCTCGTAAGTTGTTGGTCACGATTCGCAATATTATTAGTACATAACGATTCGTTGACTCGCGATATTTATTGTGGGATAATCAAATTATTAAGAGAATGTTTCGGTCAAATATATGAATAGCGCGAGTTGACGCGATTGCACTTTCAACTACAGTTAGTTCATGGTAACGTTGTATATATTATCAAGTGAAATTAGAAAAGCCTAATATTCACACGGCATTCAACTGTCCGATAGTTTATAAGTAGCAGCTTAGTGATTTTCTGTAAATCTATGTAAACGTGCCCCATAAATATGTATGAATAAATTGACATTACTTTTATGTTTACCATATATTTCCTTTTATTCTGTTGTTCCTTCTGTATCACTCACGCACACACACACAATGATTGCTCTATTATTTGGAAAGTGATTTTTACGTACAAGTTTAAATCAGATTCGTTTTGCAGAGCAATTTATATGATTCAATACATTCTATGAAGTAAATACAATGTTTTGTTTTTATTTAATTATTTAAATTTTCTTTTTTAATATTTTTCATTATTTGCTGAATGCAAATAATAACAACTTATGTAATCGATTAATCTACATTAATTAATCATTTTGCAATTGTAATATATAAAGAAACGCCGCATAAAACTTTAATTTTAAAATGATATAAATTCTCCATTACGTTATTTCATTGTTTTTCAACGATAGTCACTTTCTGTATTCTTTAATACAAACTCCATTATTTTTTTTGAGTTTCTAAGTTGAGAAATTAATTCTTTTATCAACACAAAATTAAATTATCAACTATGTCAACTTATTATAAATTTTGATGTATATTATTATATGCTATATAATATTTGTTTTAATAAATATATTGTTAAAATGAAAGCTTCATGACTTTATTGAAAATTTAGAGAGTTCGAGTCATTATTTCTAAATCATATTAATTGCATTATGCCAATTGCAATTTTAAAAATGTTTTATATTGCATTTTGCAAGTTTTTCACTATAATAAAATCTCATTTTACATCAATTTTAAACAATTATCAAACTGTATTTTATTTATAAATGTAGTTACCCATTTCGTAATCGCGGACTTGAGCCTTGGTCTTAACCCAGGGTTATATATTTTAAATTTAAACCTTGCAGTTATAATTTCTTAATTATTGTGTATAATTTTAAAACATATATATAATATAACTTTGATCAGATATATATTACTTTAAATAAAAAATTATTAAATTATTCCTATAAATAATTTATTCCTGCTTTGCGTTATCAATAATGACAAAAATATATTTTCAATTTTAATATTTCTTTGTTATCTGTATTGAATTGATATAAAAAAACAACTGCAATTAATAAATACATTCAGAAAAGTGTTCAGAGCTCTTTGCGTTCAGTATTTCATTGAGATTCGTGCAGTCAGTATTAGAAAATAATATTATAAATATAATTATTTATTTTTTAAATGATATACAAATATCATACAACAATAGTTATTTTGTTCAATTAGGTCTAACTTGAGTATTATATCAAATAAAAAATGTCGAGTAAATTCGTACTTTTATTTTTAATATCCAGCGTATTCATTTTTACCTGCAGTAAGTATTACTTTTTAAAAGGAGTTAACTTATTTTAAATTTATGTATTTGTAACTTTACTAATTCCATGGTATTATTTAAGGTATAAGACCGTCGCAAGCTATGTATGTAGAAAACGGTATGTATCAATTTCTTATTTATTCAATTTTGAAAAATTAAAGTCCAAAGTATAGTTTATATTCTGAAGCCATAAACATTAATTAATTAATTTACAATTACTAATTATTTAATAACATTTAAATTATAAATAAATAAATTATACTAATTATAAATAACTTTTTTTAATTACTTTTTTAATTAAGGAGAATGCTGAAACAGATGATTGAATTTATTTTACAAATTTTATTTTTTATTTTAGAAATCGTTGTATTAACTTATTTATGATAATTTAGCATAAAATGAAAATGCTTTCTTTTTAATGCAGATGATGAAGTAGATGATAATAACCCCGAAGGCTGTGTTCCACCTCCAAAGAACTTCTTTCAGATGAGCAATGGTGACAACAAAAGTATATTTCAATTTTCATATTTAAATGTTAAATATAGACGTTGATAATGTGTAATGTGCATCTTTTTGTGCAGATACAATCGAAAGTGAGCTGGAATCTACTAACTCTATTGCTGCAATAGTTGAATCTATGGTATCAGTGATAATATTGTTTGCAATATGCAAAATTTTGTAATAAATTATTATAAAAATCTTAATTATATATGTACATTTGTATTTAAGAGTGAGAACAGTAAAATAATCCATTCGTCATCGAGTAAAACTGAATGTTAATTTTATTAGCATGATATTATTGTAATGTGTTTATATAAAATACTTGTATTAACAAAAAAGTTTTATTTGTTTTAATAAATATATTTGTTTTAATAAATATATTGTTAAAATGACTTTATTGAAAATTTAGAGAGTTCGAGTCATTATTTCTAAATCATATTGTATTATATTGTATGAAAAAAAATAATGTATTAGCAATAAAGTTTATTAGATAACAGATGCCTTATTTAATTTAGTGAACTTACATAATATATTTCTATATAATGAGAACAAAATATAAATAAAGATGTATGTGAATGATGTACTGTTTTAAATATATACAACTTATATCTCCAACTATAAAATAATAATATAAAATAGATATATTTAATTACATGAATAACAACTGATAAAAGGAGATTGTATACTTTTAAATTGTGCTTATATATAATATGTCTCTTAATATAAATGAACTCAAAAAATATATTACATAATTCAATACTCAAACAATGCATATTTGAGTACAACTAAATACAATTATTTAAAAAATTAAAATGAATGTTAAAGATTTTGAGGGAGAGTCATTTACACAAAAGTTCATTTAAACGACAAGTTATAAATACCTAAAACGATTCAAAAGTAATATGTAAATATGTTTATTTGTTCTTTATTATATAAATAATAATTAATTATTAATTTATTATTCATTATTATTATTATTATTATTAATTATTAATTTATTAATAAATAACAAATAAACATATTTACATATTACTTGCATCGTATTAGCAGAGATGAGAGTTTTAGGCATTTTAGGTTTGAGCTCCATACATACCGCGTCGTTTAAATGACTCTATCCCGCAGATCCTACGAGCTTGCCGACGAAATCCAGGGTATAGTCTATTCAATTAAAGTTTGTGAGGGTTTTTATTTAAGTATATTTGAAGTAAAAATTATGTTTCAAATCTTTAAGTAAAATTCGAATTTTACTTAAAACTTAATTAAACGAAAATTATGTGTTCCAAATCTTTTTATTTAAATATACTTAAATAAAAACCCTTACAAACTTTAATTGAACAGACTGTACCTTGGATTTCGTCGGCAAGCTCGAGTTATGAGCGGGGTAGAGTCATTTAAACGAAAGTTCATTTAAACGACGCGGTATGTATGGAGCTCAAATTCCAGCAGTTGCACAAACAATATAGAAATATTTGTTATTGAAATAATTGGTATTTCTAAGGCTTGAGTGGTATAAATGGCAGCAGATGGCGTCTCTATCTGTTGCCAATAGGATCATTTAAACGACAAACTATAAATATATAAAACCCTCATCTCTGTGTGCTAAAACGATAAAAGTAATATGTAAATTTGTTTATTAATTATTTATTAATAAGTTAATTATTATTTATATAATAAAGAACAAATAAACATATTTACATATATATATTACTTGAATCATTTTAGGTATTTATAGATTGCCGTTTAAATGATCCCATTGGCAAAAGATAGTTTCGCCATCTGCTGCCATTTATACCACTCCAGTCTTAGAAATGCCAATTATTTCAATAACAAATATTTCTATAATGTTTTTGCCACTGCTGCAACTAAAGCTCTATTACATACTGCGTCGTTTAAATGACTCTCCTCCGAAACTTTGAAATTTAAACGCAGCCATTTAATATTTAAATGACTTCACTATAGATGGCAGTACAATTAAAAGCGGGAAATTTAAAAAAAATTAATGTTTAATATTTGAATATTTAAAAAGTCGGTTGTTTTCAATAAAAAATTAAACGAGGGAAATAAATAAAGGTTTATTAGTTGTTGGTTTAGTACAAAGTTTATTTGTAAAGTACTATTATAATACCAATAAAAATACACAATTCGTACGAAATACTGAATAAATATATTTGCCATTTGTTAATATATATAGTATTTCCATAAAATAATTTGTTGACTTTTGCTCGGATTACAATATAAAATTCAATATGCCGTTGGCAAAAGTCCACTTGTTTTCTTGCAAGCTTCGAATAATGATGGTGGAATTTTGCCAAGAAACTTACAAACTAATCAAAGTAACTAAGTACGACAAAATTATTATTCAAATACCGTTACAATCCTTTTGTGCTTCGCAGCGAATAACACTTGAAATGCGTTTGTTAGACATTCGCGGAATATCAAAAAGTTCATTAACATCGCATTGATATTACAAAGCGTGTTTTTTGAGAATAAAATTACACTATTATTTTTATTTAGAGGCGGTTCCTTGTGCACGCT
>JABFPK010002416.1:0-10199 GCA_022817445.1 Habroteleia sp. ZL-2020
GCATACATATAGACGGAGTTGAATAGCACACTGTGCTCATGGACGTGCCGCGGTGGAAATTCTCGTAGGGACAAAAAAGCGTCGCCTCTATGCAGGCTACTATTATTCTCCTTAGCGTACTCTCCACTTGACATTACCCAGCCGCGTCGATAGCTGGATAAGCGAACTTCGAAAAAACTGCCCGAATGCTCAGCTTCCCGTTCCTCCGTCTTCTTGGTTTTTTTACGACCGCCTTCGTTGCTTTTGCGCCTCTCGTTTTTCCTCTTTTTTCCAACTTCTTTCGCCCCTTTCGTTTTTCTTCCTTTTTTTCTTTTCTCTCTTTTCTTTAGTCGTGGCATTCCTTTTTTGTACTCTTTTTAACGTCATTCTTATTTTACTTCTTGTCGTGACGAGCACTCAACTCGGCACGCGAGCACTTGAACAAAATTGTACGATGCTACGAGCGCAATTCAGCAAAGCTTAATTATTATTTTCATTGGCTGCATGAAATAAAGCCGGTCGATGCCGATATCGCGCTTGGAATGCGAACAAGAAACAGTGCACATAATGTAATGCCGTGCACATAATGTAAACAGATACGTAATGTCCGTGGGATGGCAAAATGCGCACCCGGCAAAAACCAAGTTATTTCGGACCAGCGAATCGTTGCCAGGCAATTTGCGGACGTCTTGCCATATGTTGAGGGAGATGAAAGTACCACTAAATAGTGCGTACTAATGGTATTCCACAACTTAGAGGTCATAAGAAGACAAAAATATGCGAAACATTCGTGGAATTTCAATCACAATCACGTAATTGTTTTTTCAACCGCATTTTGATAAGGGAGAGTGTTTTAGCCCTTTTAACGAGATTTTACGCTGATGTACGCTCGGGGATGATAGAGAAATTTTCGGCGAATTATTAGATTAAAACGATAGGAAATCCATGCGATTGAATCAGCATTGCAATTGCATCCCACGAAACGACTTTATTGGCGTTACGGGTTATTAGTTTTAACATTATTATGCAAAATATTTTTGCAAAAATGCATTCCCGTGACTGCTACACAACGTTGTATCGTCACATTTGAAAATATCAAAATGCTCTTATGAATGTTTTATTTATTTGACGGTTTTAAAACGAGATTTGAATTTTTAGTGTTGTAGGCTACCGTGTCACGGGATATGCTAACTTACTTATTGTTAACACTATCTTTAGTTGAAAGTCGATATATTCGTCTCCAAACAACAAACGTTTTCAGATACATTTTTTAAAAATATATTTTAATATTAAAAAATAATCATTTTGAAATTAATTTGAGTAACATGTGGGCTGCAATTGAGGCATTCTCTGCTATTACAGAGAATACCTTAATTCGATTGAAGTTTATTGAGCGATTACAATTTCAACATTTTGCGGACATTAAGAAATACATATTTTATGTTCATTTTGTAGACTCAATATATTTATATGCTCTGTATAATCTATTAATTTGATCGTAAGATAAAATTGAATCTTTAATTTTTATTTTCAACATTAATTATCATTATATCTTCGTTTGTAATGATCATTTTCAATTCTATATTTAATAATGTTATGAAGGATTGTGATAAATAAGTAATAGCTTAATTAAATGCTACATTTTTTACAGGCAATATTTTCCTTCTGTCAGAGTTCATTATCCAAGTAGTAATAAGTTTATCTTTCGATACAATATGTGTATTTAATCTTCAGCATTTATATTTTAATTTCCTCTTTTTTAATTTTTACAATGTTATCTATTATTTAAACTAGTACGAAACGATTATAACTTCAATCAATTATTAACAATGAAACATACTGTATATGAAAGTAACTATAGACAGGATATTATGACTCGACCAGCTGCAGGATGGGAATTAAAATAGTCAATCTACCTGTCTTCCTACTAAGAATTGATATTTAAAGGTTAGTAGATTATAAGTTGGTGCGAGATAAAATATATCATATACGTAAGATTTCATTAGTTTCTATTCGATATTAATCTGGGCTGCATACTAGTTATCTCAGACAAACCATTTTTATATAATCAAAGAACATCTTCTTTAAGACTCGCAATTAAAAACATTCATAACATTCGAATTATGTCAAAAATACCGCTTAGAAGCAGTTTAAGTTACATTTTAAATAACTATTAATGATATAATTCGTTAATATTTAAATTCCAACTTCACAATCTTCCCTAGTAGAAATTGATTGGGTATTTATTAAAAATATTATTCTTATACATATTTGGCATTTTAATTTTAATTTTATTTACGTTTTACTTTAACGACCAACAATAATTAACATCAGTAATGATGAAATCAGTATGATTAAATAAGTGGTAACCCCGGGTTATTGCAAATATAATAGATTAAGATATCGATTTTATGACAAAGTATATGTCAAAAATAATATTACCTTATACATATCAATAATTAATAAGTCAATGCTATTTTCCTTTAGAGCAACTTTAAAGCATTTAATTTCTTTCCGTTTGTTTTCGAGATATAGACATGGAATTGAAAAGTTATAGAATAACACAGGTGTGTATTCAGAAAAGATATTGGTAAACTCGTTAAAACAACACCGTGTCTAATTAAGTTAATATGTGTCCTTAGATTTTAATTCATCAACACTATTATTCCAATGATAACTTTAGTCCCCACTTTTCAAGAAACTTCGTTATCGCTTCGAGAATAAGGTGAGCTTGCTTTCACGACTTTTAAAGGTAATTCGCTTCATTCCGCCATTTTACACACAAGCAGCTGCAAAAACTTTAGAATGGTATCTTTTTATTTTTGATCTTAAATATACTATTTTAAAATACACGAAAATTATGCTATATTAGTCTCACTTTTCGACAAATTGATATATCATTCATAAATAAAAGTTATGAAATTACATTACAATAAATATCTTAACAATTCATTACGTTGTCCATATCAAATATAAATTATGTTTGCTATAAAAAAACTTTTTACAGTACTTCCAATATTTTTACGCTATAATAAGTCTAAATTATGAAAAACGATTGTAAGAAATGAATATATGTTAAAATAACAAAACATCTCGTTAAAATACCGTTGAAGATATCAAGTATTCCGTCAATTATCACTTTAAACTATAGCAATCTTCCATTCCGCACGATGATACTTTACCTAATTTTTTATGTGTAAGAAGTTCCAAACGTTTTTTTTCAACGAATTATCTGGCTGATCAATTTGTTTAAGTTAATCATAAGTAATATAATGATATATATCTAAAGAATTTATTCTGGTATTATGCAAAATATAAAATTTAAATATATATTATTATTAAATATATTTAATTAAATAAAATGTACCAATTGAAAAAATTCGTTGAGCAAAAAACGCTTGGAATTTTACACACATATTTTTTTGTAATTATTGCTTATTGCAACTTATATAGTACAGATATTTTACAAGTATGCTTCAAGAAAATTGCTTTATACTGTTATGTGCATTAAGTATATTTGTTATTAAAACAATACAATACAATAGGAAAGGATTTCAATACACATGCATATGAGTAGAAGCATATACGGTATAATGCTTTATACTGTATAGCTACTACTACTACTACTATTGCATAGCTGCATATTCAAAACATCATTTATTCATATTAACTGAAGTCTGTTATTTTCTGTACTATAAATTAAATTTATGAACTTCTAATCATTTTTTTGTAACTTAAGAGATGTTTAAAAAGAAATACGTTACCCAGGGAAAAATTTTGTAAAAGGGGCATATATATATATATATGCTTGCAGAAAACATATATGCCTACATATATGACTCATACAAGCCACTTATATGGCCCCTATATACACTTTTACCTAGGTATATTTTGAAATAAATGATTAAAAATTAAATTAAAAAGAAAAAGCATATAAATAAGACATCACACACACATACCAAGAAAAATGGATTATACAAATTACTAACTTTTCTGGTACATCGTGGATTTACTTTAAAAATTATAATGAGGTACTGTCTGAGGTAGTAAAATTTATATGGTTTTCTGGTCTTATTTATCCGAATATGGATTCATTCAATTATCTAAGATAATATTTTTGTATATTATTTAAAGTATATCCCTAATGTACTAACTAAAATAGAAATTTATATAATTCTTTTTTTTCCGTGTACACATTTTATGAATTTCAATTTCAACGTAAACTTTCTTAAAGAAAAGCGCACCCTTAAACAACACTGTCTTATGTTGGAAGACGAATTTATTGCTTCTATAAAAAGAGTTAAGTTGAGACAATTAATAATGTTACCTAGAATTGTAATGAATCATCTTGTTGGTGTTACAAAATTAGTTTAATACTGCGAGTTACAGTTAAATAATGCTTTGAATTTCTCAGAGATTATATTATATATTCGTTGCATATTTAATATTCATAAATTATTTACATTTAACTAAAAAAATTATTTAACTAATTAATGCTATAAATGGTTAAGCACAAATCATTTTTAACTTTGTTGGTGTTTATATTTATATAAAATATATACATTTTTGATAGAGGAAGAGAGAGAGAAAAAAAAATTAAAATTAAATTTAATAATTTTCATTAATTAATAAAAATTATGATATTTTTATTTCCATTTCTAATAAAAATGTTATTTGAGTTTCCCTAAGATTGGTGTGGCATTAATAGGACCTTAGTGTGGCCCTAATAGTGCAACGCCATTCTTAAGGAACCTCTAGATAAATTTCTGTTATTAATACTAGAAATTCTGTTATATATTTTTTTCTTTTCCCTAAACTTATAATATATGTTTCTGTGATAAGGGATTTTTTATAAAAAACAATGTTTTTTATAATAAAATTATTTTTCATTTACAATTCAAAGCAGTGCACAAAAGTTTCAATTTATCTAAGAGTTTTAACCGAATTCGTGCGAGAACTAGAAATTTCGATCTTGTTTGAGAGTTGAAACGTAGATATTTATTTCATTATTTAAACTTTTTAAAGCGATTTAATTTAATTTTAATGATTTAATCAAATTTAATTGTTCATGGTTAAGTATTACATAGCAAATGTTATATTTTCATAACGGATTAAATGCCAATTTTGTTAAATTTATATTCATATAATTAAAACAGTCAAAATAAAAATCTTTTATATAAATAAGATTGTTAGTTTTATTTGGAATATAAATATATATAATAAAAATGAATAATAATTGTCATTCTGAGTCCAAATCACCAGAATTTATAAAAAACTTCTCAATTTACTCCTTTCGGTACAATATAATATGCGAAATATTACACGCATCACAGAACTTGTTTACAATTACAAATAATAAAAACTAATTAATGTTCAGAAATTCAATTTAACTTTTAAATTAAATGAAAAGGGATTTTTTATTAATTTATTATTAAATTAAAATTTAAAGAGATTATTTTATATTTCCATAATAATAATACACTGAGAAAAATGTTGTATGACTTTTTCCCCCAAATTTGAGTAAATGGGTTTTATTATACCTTTTCTAAAGGATTTTTCACTGTAAAATTTAAAAATTATTCTTATAGAAATAAAAATTAGCCAAAAAAAGGGGAAAATTTTGTTGATGCAATTTATTTCTAATAAAATGTATACATTTGCATATACGAAAGCCAAACATTATTTTATTTTGAGTTGAAATATGCCTATCAAGGTGAAACAAAATTACTCTAAATTGGGGGAAAATGTATGCACGCAAGAAACAGTTGCCGACACTCAAATCATGACGCGGGCTACATGGCCTATATATCTTATTATTTTCCTAAGTTGGCAGCGGATTCGTGGTCTAGTGCGTTAAAGCGAACCACTGAAACCCCGAGTGGTCTTTTGCTGCGTGTGTCCAGTTCGAATCTCACAGCGGTCCGAGTTTCGAACGAAATAAATAAATAAATATATAATTCAATTTTTATAATCTAGCTACTTGACGCAAAATTTCCCCCAATATAAGGTAAAAATTAAATTCATTCACTTGGTACAATTTGTATTTAGGCAATGCCAAATAATATTCGGTTTTACGCTATTATTTTTTACCGTTTTCTACTAGAAAACATGCATTTTTATATTAATATTTTTCTTTATAATTATGTTAATAAATTAACTAAATCACCTTATAAAACCTTATTGCCCCAAGTTGGGGGACTTTTATAGTAGAAATAAGAGTATATTTTGTTACGTTTTTCTCTCAGTGTAGACAAAATATCGAGACATTATAATTAAAAAGTTAGGCAAGAATAAAATAAAAAGGTAAATTTATTATTATATATATTATTTAATTAAATATTATTTTAATTAAATTATTGATTTTATTTTTCAACAATATATGGTAATACACCCATTTACAAAATTACTATCACTTGTGACAATTACGGAAAATTTGACTCTAGTTATTTACAAAGCTGGGTATAGTAGTTTGCATTAAATATATCAAATTCTCTTTCAATAGCGTTCCCAAAGTGCAAATACAACTCAATGTACGATTTACGCCTATAAAGGTATGGCAAATTTTCATTGCAAACAAATGATGAGGACGCAAATGATGACCAGGAATAATAGATTTTATTAAGCAGTTGCAACCTAGCCAATAGTCCCTTTATAATTTTAAATAATAGTTGGACGACCGCAATCTTTGACCCAATTCGTAAACTTTGATCGGAAAACGTACGCAAATTCAACCTAAAATCATGTGCCAACGCATGCATAGGTGAATGATTTAACAATACTAAGTGACGTAAAAATTTATGTTGAACTGATTCAATAATTTTTATATAATAAAATGCATACGGAGATCACACAAATACAATACATATATATTCTAACATTGAACACATAATAATAATGAATAGTAAAGTAGCAAATAAGTTTTAGCAAGCACTATGAAATACATTTATATAAGCATTTCTAGTAATGCAACTTAAATAGCGCAGAGCTTTATTAACAATATTGTGAACATGTTTACGAAAGTTGCCATCAAAGACGAATGTTATACTTAGGTTAACATCTTCCAACATCCTCAACTGATTTCAAAACTTTAAATAATCAATATATGTGTTATTTCTCTTCACATTATGACGCACTACTTTACATTTAGAAATATATACATACATATCGTTTAGTTTGCACCATTACACAAAAAAATTCAGATCATTTGGATGAAGTTGAAAATTAATAATAAAAAATATTAAGTTCCGAGAAAAAATATTTCTTATGTATGCAAATGTAATTCATTTTTATATTTTACATTTGCTTTCGATAATATATAGTATTATTACACTCGCCATCAGTTCTTTGTATATGCAATTTTGATTTATATATGCATACACTTCCTACTTAATCAGTACATGAATTTAACATAACAGGAATACTCACTCAGCTTATAGTTATACAATTAGACGACAAGGTATCCCTTCAAACTCTCATATATATATATATATATATATATGTACAAAATCACTACCAGTTTTCTTGTACAATTCAGTACGTTAATATTTCTTAAAGCTAACCATTTTCAAAATTATTTCCTAATTATAACATATATTATTTTTGTAAAAATATTAATATTTAATAAAATCGTTTTATACGTTTTGAAAAAGTTATATGAAAATATAAGTTTTATTTTATATTTTAATAAGAAAGAATATAGGGACAAACAATTTTGATATATACAACATGCTAATACATTTTCATACATTCCTATAACTTACATATGATTAATTTTTAACGATATAATTAAATTATTTAAATACTCAAGTGAAAAACTATTGTATGGATCGAGTATGAATATCGTCTGGATATCGTTTGGATGATCAGTCTAGAAATACTTTAGATTATGTCTTTTTATAAATACTCCATCCAGACTGTTGCCATATCGTTTCTAAGATCTAGTAAAACATAATCCACGGTATTACCATACTGATCATCCAGACGATAGCCATACTCGATCTAGACAATTCTTTTCCACTTAGGTATTCAGTGTTTTTCATAATAATTTTTTACTGTTTTATTCTAAATACACACGAGAAATAGTTTCACATTTCTAAATTTGTTTAATAAAAATATCATTTCTTCATGTGTAGAGCAATATATCAAGTACATATGTAGAAATTTTCATTATTCATTTCAATATAATTACTATATTATTGATTTATTTATTGAATTTGATTAAAGAAACCGTTTGCATATATTCAAACAAATACTTTTGTTTGAAATGAAAACATTAATCAATTAAATTAACCATTAGTAGTAAATAATATATAACAAAAGTCCACACAATATTTCCAAACATAATATTTCACATATTTCATAAGTTCAAAGAATTAAAAACTCTGAACACAATATAAGGCAGTTTTCGATTTTACTTAAAGCTTACCCGCGTGGAAAAAATAGTCGCGGCTGAGACGATGGGAGGAATTTTTGCCACGGAGTTTTCCACAATGTCCAATGGCTCTAGCCGCACATATGCCACAGGCTCTACCACATGTGGGAGACCCAACACATGGCATTTGGACAAATCCCATGGATGTGCCACTAATATTTATTAAAATTAAAAATATATAATTATTAAATTTGTATAATAATTTCTAAAAAGAAAATCTTCTAAAAAAAATCTAATCTTCATAATGACACAAAAATCATCATAATGACAAATAATTATATTATCGTAATGATTATTATAATAATTTGTTATAATTCTATTTTAATATAAACATTTCAATAATATAATAATTAAATTTATATAACATTTACTGTTATTCAATATTTTTTTATAAAATGTAATATATATATCTATTTTTAAATAAATGCACAATATATATGGCTTGAAATAAAAATATAAATAATTAATGTTTTTTAAATGCTACGCTTACCTTTGTGACAAATCTTACAATAGATATTATACTATTATAAAATTTCCAATATTTAAGTATCTAGGATTTTTTTTTCTTTTGTCGTATGTTATTTTTATTTTGATTGTATTATTTTTCGTCTTTATATTAAGATGAAAAATAATATTTAAATTTAAAAATAATAAAAATAATTTTTTACACGTAAATTTAATGCATTTTTCTTTAAGTTTTTTGCATCAAATTTTTGCAAAATTTGAAAAATTTAATGATATTATTGTATATTTTTTTATACAAGTGTAAAAATAACCCTACAATAATACAGAATGTTTACAACATATAAAATATAATTGTGTTATTGTTGATATTACAAATAGGTTTTAATATATAAGATAATATATAAAATAAATAATAACAGTGTTTAAACAAATTTAAAAATTATAATTAGAGAAGGGAATCGAGAGCATACGTTTATTCATCAAACGCCTAGCGAACTGAGCCATAAAGACTTTAAAAGTAACGCTATTTTAGATTACATTCAACGTATTGCTTTATAATTTTTTTATCTTTATTACTGTTATCGCATTATTTATTGTTTATTATAGTGCCATTTATAATATTACTTGGCTTGTCTCGAATATAATTGTCATTTCTTGATCCTCTAAATGAAACTATTCAAGATCATACATATTTTCGTATGTGTTCGTATAAAACAATTATTAAAAAAACTCGCCAGCGAGCTGTGTTGTCAATTCTGTAGAGAAACAGAGTACGATAGTATGCATAACAAGAGCGCGCAATCGGCCATGCGGCATGGTAGAGAGTGTTGGAAAGAAGGAACGGAGTGGTAGCCGCGGCAGCATTCTGGCATCACTAGATGACAGTGAAACGCGTTGTAATATATTATCAACAACGAATTGAATAGCGTTTTTACTTAGTAAGTTCCATCGTGTTCTGCTGTTCAGAACCATACGGAACTGTACAAATTCTATTCTGTGTAAAATTCTATTTTTGCAAAAGGAATTTAGAGACCTTTGAATTCTTTACTATTAATTAACAAATATTGTTTCGAATGTTTCAATTTCACTGTTAAAAAAAATTAAAAAAATTATTTAAAATTAACTATGTGATATTGGACTTGACATCACTTGAACTATGTAACAAAAGGTATGATACTGTTGAAAAAATTGTAACTTTAGCTTGACTTATTTAGGGGGGTTTATGAAAGTGTTAATCTGTAACAGTGCAATTTATGGGGCTACCAAACAAAAATCCTAATTATTAACTGTTTTGTTAATAACGAACGTTAAGGCCTATCAATCG
>JABFPK010002417.1:0-10198 GCA_022817445.1 Habroteleia sp. ZL-2020
CTCGTCGTGTGCCGGAATTAAAGTAGTCGATATCATCCTTTGCACAGCCTGTCTCGAAATACTCGAAATTAAGGCTACGCTGCTCGGTCCTCGTCGCACGCCCGGAACGAAGGTCGTCGTCGCACGCTGATTCCAACACTAAATTACAAATTGTTCCGAAATACTTTACTGATTACGCGCGCTGGCGAACAATTTTATTTGTTTCAAATTGATGGCTTTCCTTTCTACGAAGAATTCCGCATTATGCAGACGGTCAGCGAATTATTTTTCAAGGCTGGAGTGGGGATATTTTAATGGAATTTTGTTAACGTATTCGGTAGACTATTGGGAAAAACAGTTTCATATCGAAATGCCGTTGATAAGAATTTGCATCATATTTCTATTATAAGTTGAATGATTTATATTAGTGTGGCTATAGTTTTCCTTTTTTGAGTAAAAAGATCAACAAATATCATATTAAGTTTTAATCCCATGATATAGAATAAATAAAATGTTTATTTAATGAAAAATATGTTTTTATATGCAACATTGTTGATGTTTAATTTAATTAAACAAACGTACCTTTTATTATATAAAAATATTTCTTTTTAGAAAATTTAGAAAATCTATATATAAAATTATATATATAAAATGGCGACTGATATTTATAACAAGGTATAATTCTAATTCAGAGTATAATTATATGTTAACATATGTTAACATATTTGTGAAATATTATAATTTTGTGTTATGATGTATCAGATTTATATGTTACTAAATTTATATTATTATAATTCCCAGTCCTCGACATATTTTTCTATTATGAAAAGCGTGATTTGCAAAGATTGACTATAGATATTATAACCAAAAATACATACATGCAAAGATATCTCATGTATGTGCGAGAAATATTGCAATAGCATAAACACAAGTATCTATAAAAGTGAATAGCTTTTATCAAATCATATAAAAATGTTTATTACGTCACAAATAAAATATTACGAGCACTGTAATAATATGATAATTTTATTACATAATATCATCCGTTTGTTGATTATTGAAAAAACATACACATTTAACATAAAGTTATTTTAATCGATTTAAAGTTTTCATCAAATTATATAAAATTTTGTTTTTTATTTTTTTGCGTCCTTTGTATTATTCTTCAACTTTTTGAAAATATTTCTAAGTGACCGATTTAAATTGAATCGTTGTTTACACAGTAAATGAGTAAAATTTAATGGAGAAGCATAGTAATATATATGTATATATAATATCTCACGAATGAATGCTTTATAAGAAATTAGACCAACGATGTTGCCTCGTGCCATAGCGCAAAAAAGGATAGTCATATATTTCATCGCTGATCTATGATATTTCTTGCGAAGGGGTAAAGTATTTTATATAAAATCTGAACTAATATCAAAAACAATATATATAGAGTAACGTAAATAATTGTTGATACCCCCCCCCCAGGATATACTGATTGGTATTTTGCAAAATTTTGCCGAAATAGCAAAATTATATGTATTTTTATTCACAGTATTATATAAATTATCAAACGAAATAATAATTCGTATAATAATATATATAATAATATATATATATATATATGAATTATTATTTCGTTTGAAAAATTAAAAAGATATATATATATATATATATATATATATATATATATATATATACATATATACCATTTTAATACAATTGAAAGGAAAATAAAATTATGGACCATATAACAAATATTAAGGGATCCAATAATAATAATATGAATCCTTTGTTCTTAATAAAAATTAATTTCGTTCCAAAAAAAAAGAAATACTTGAAGAAAATTCGTAAAAAAATGTTCTCGCTCAAATTGAAGTAATTACAAAATTAATTAACGTTTGCGTGGCGCCTGAAACTTAATTGTGGAATCGAACGGATTGAAAGGACGACGAAACGGAAAGGTTTGGTCGCCATTAGCTTATCTGTAAAAAGTGCAGACAAAGTATGCGCCTCCGCAGCGGGCCTCGCGTGCTGAGATCGTTAACGACGCGATATATTGATTCAAGCAGATCTTTTCATATCAAGCATCTGTCCGTCCTTTAAATACCGCAGCATCGCGGGATTAAAATATTGATCGAACTTCGCGTTGCAAGGGAGTATGCGAATTGCGGTAAAGAGAAGAGCCAATGGCAGAGAGCAGACAAATGGAAAAAAATATTCACTCCAAAACCGACAGTCAATGACTTCTTCTCGATTGAACTTCGACTACTTCCGCGCGTGCAAATATTCTTCTAGTTAAAATTCACTGCGTAGTATGCAAAAATAGTTCTACCCATTTCAATATCGTTCGCAAAAAATGAATTTTTGTCCATACCGTTTCACCAACGAATTAAAATTCAGTTAAAAATTACAGTCCTAATTTGACGCGCATTTATATGCTTATTTCATATTTTGTCTTAACCAGTGCATCACGTAAATGAATTTTTGTTCTAATAACATTTAACGATATTTCAAAATATAGTTAATCAGAGACTAGCAAATGACGATATTTGAAGGGGATTTATAAAAGTCGAAAAATCAGGAAAAATGTAAAGCGTCGAAATATGTCTGACTAAAGTCTGATTAAACACTGAAACAGGAAAACGTCAATATAGGAGATTTATTTGGTCAGACTTTTTCGTACAGCAGTCAGATCTTTTCACCCCTGTTTCTCAACCTCGTCGATTCATACAAATCTATGTTTGCAAAAAGTCTCCAAGATTTTTTGATCATTTTTCACCTGCTTTGAATTACTTTATCGAATCGTAGCTGATTTTGGATACACGGAGAGAAAAATTTTGCCATTCAAGTATAACTATTGTTAGCATATAATCTTAATTATGAAATACCAAATTAAGTTATTCTACGTCGAAAAAGACGTAACGCTTTTAGTTATTTTTATAATTATATTAACTGGCAAGAATTAACAGAATTCATACGAATTATATGAATTGAATTTATTTTTTCTATATTGGTGTAGTAATATTATTTCATTATAGTTAATTAGTATAGTTAAACGTATAATACACACAGTTTAGAGTAGATAAACAGATTGAAATGAAAGAATTGTGTTTGAATTGCAGAACGTTTTTGAAAGACTCACCTGGAGCTCCTCTTTGCACTGCCGTTCCTCTTCGAGACTCATCCGTTTCTCGTGTTTCTTATAGTAACGCCTTTTGGCCGCTTGCAAGTTGAACCACGTGTACGAGAAAGACTTTACGAATGGTAAGAGGGCCTCAATGAATGGATGGAACTCATCCTGAAATCAAAGACGTCCATTTCACGATCTACTTCATCGTCCACTTCATTTCTTCTAGCCTAAAATTTCCCCCATCCCCCTCGTATCTCCAACTAATTCCAGTTTACTTCAACAGGACAATAGCTACTTTCATTTAAGCCATGCAAATCCCTCGTTTTTATCATAATGGTCAATGATAGAGCTGAACAAAAAACGATGACAAATAACGGTGAGATGCCTCTTTTACATTCAACATTCCTTTTTCATAATTGATTTTCTAAATAAAAATGTTGCTTTTGAAAAAAGTGCACTTTTGTTATACAGATTCGACGATTTCTTAATTTCAAAATACCGAATTTTTCATTTCACACACTAATTACTCTTTCGAATAGCTGTAGAATAATATATTGCCAAATGAATCAAAATAATATATTATATAAATGAAAATATTTCATTAAATAATCGTTATTGATTGTATGAATCATACGCGAGTGTGAATTTAATTTTAAAATAAATATTTGCATATTTTTGAGTAACGAAACATTCCGAATTCAATTACTTGTTAAGTTTACTACGAAATATGTTACTAGAAATGTGGAACTTGAAATAGTTAGAGTAACTTGTAAAGAGACCAGTCGATCATCCACAAAACCGAGAAACTATATCGGGGGTTCTTCATGGTTTGATTCATCAGCCCAGATTTCTTTATAGCAATTATTACATTTTAGTTTAATTACGATCAAAGTTTTCAACATCGAATTTAATTATTTGATAGATTTTTTTATTGAATGATAGATATTGTTTAATTGACTATACAGGAAAAAGCTCTCTTCCCCTCCCAGCAAATTGATTCCAATTTGATAAAACATCTTTGTACTTCTAACTATATAGTAGATAATCCTTTTTTTCGTTTCATAGTTTACACATCGATTATATTTATTTATTATATTTGACGTCAATTTGTTTTATTGAACGCGAGATTTTACTCTTTTTTTCAGGTTAAACTATATTAATTTTTTTACAATCACAAAAATTAGAATTGAAAACTTCAAAACATTATCTTGCATTAATTTGATTAAAAATGGCATTCGCGAAAATGTCAATAGTATTTAATAATCAATTAAAAATTCACAGCTTCTTGAAATGTAAATATCATTCTTCGCATTGCCAAACGATAAACTAATTTGGCTACTGTTCAGCTATGTTTCTATAAGAAATGTATAACATAAGTATAAAAAAGATAATATGACAGCATTGACAAATACAAAAGGATTTGCTCGAGATTTATTATTTTCCTTTAAATTTTATTTCAATTTAATTTTTAAATTTAACAATGAGAAGTTGTTCTTATTTAATAATTATAATCTGTAAACGCATACATCTCCTTAATATATATTACAAAATTATTACTAGTATTTTTCAGTGACAAAAAAAAATAATATTGCAATGTTTACGCGTAAAAGTTTCGTAGCTTTAATAAAATTTCATGATAATTGATGAAAATATAATAAAAAGTATTATAAAATGACTATTATTCATGGAAGAAAAAAGTCTTCTCTCTTTCTATAAGTATACAATAAATTTTAACGTTTGAACATTAAATTTTACACAAACATAAAATGTATTTACATTAATGAAGAATTTACGAGTATGCATTTTAAATTTCTTCAATCACCAATTTATTCTTTAACATTATTTAAAATACAATTAACCTAAAAATTATTTAAACAGAAAATAATCAATATATAAATCGCCTAATTTCTTTAAATAAAGAAAAAAGACCCCTAAAGAGTCGTTTCGAGAAGATTGTTTTCATTTATTAAAAGTCTAAATTGTAAACTATAGTAAAATGATGAAACGTTGCAAAAATGTTAAAATTTAAATACTCGCTTTATACTTAAAATAGAACAAATATTTTGAAACAAAATTGACTAGGTTTTCTTTAATCGGATATGTGTGTTATAAAAAGTCAAACAATTTAAATATCCAATATCATTTTAATACCACTTTGTTATATCTAAATATTTTGAATTCGAAGTTTCAAAACTTCGAAATCATTTTTATTAAAAATTTGTGCAAAATTATCACAAAAATCTTATGTTTACTTTAAAATGTAATTTATAAAATTTCCGATTTAACATTATTTTTAAGTTTGTTGACATTATACAAATTTAAATTCATTTCAAATTGTTCACTATGTTCATCCTGCATTTTTATTTTTGTAATCTGGATACGCAAAATTAACTATACAAAATATTTACAACTCCCTTTTAAATTTTAAAACTTATATTCATAGTCTCAAAGAGCGACATTCACTAATTGTTTTATTTTATTAAAAACAGTCATTACCTTTTTCACAAAAAATATAAATTTAATAATAAATGTTCGCAATCATATTTTTTTAGATTTATAATGACATCTTATTAATCCAACACAAGTGTTTATACATAGTTACATTATAGTTATATAAATCCGTGCGCTTTGCAAAAATAATTTGGCTTGACGTAAAATAAGTAAGATCGTGGGTTACTATTATTCTTCAAAGGATTAATAGACTTGATGGCCAGATTAAACTTTATTTACGTATAATTTATTGAAATCATTTAAAATTAGCCCTACAAAATATATGCAGACATCGATTGATATATTCAACCAAAAAATCTGTTAATAATAACAATAAGTACCATTAAAAAAAGTTAAATTAAAAGCGAAATGAAAAGAAACTAAAAAGAATAATAAATAATAGACACAACAAAGCCCAGCTCTACTCATCAAATATTTGCGTCGTCTATCTGTAAATAGAAAGTGGAATGTTTTGGATACGTTTCATTTGTGCAACGTTTTGGCCACTTAAATGGTTAGAGGTTTGCCGGTCCCGGAAGGACCGGAGTTCTCGTGTACGCGAATACATATGTAAAGTGCATAATAGTATCGACACGAACCATCGAGCAATCGCGGGCACTGCAGCCGCTGTGGCACCCTATCGTCTCCGCTCTATCCCCCGCTGATCGATCCGGCCGTCAAAAGTGACGGCTCTTCCAGAGATTGTGTGGCTCACAAATTGCCTCCGCCGGCCTGTCACAGGTAGATCGTGGCCTCATCTGCTTCCACTTAGCGTGCGCGGATTTCCCGCGACTATCCCACACTCGCCCTTTACCCCTATCCCGCGCTCGCTTTCGGTCTCGCCGTCTTCCGTTTTTTATGTTTTGAAAGTCCCGCGGGAATCCCCTCGTCTAAGAATCGTCACTCAAACACCCTCGTCCTTGTCGGCGCTCTACTTCCGTCGTCTTCTTCGGCATTTCGCCCGCCCGATCGTCTCGCTTTTTTACCAGATCCGCGCGACCTCTGCCAAAAGAAACCATCGTCCATTCACTCTCTCTCCCTCTGTATCATCACGACAACTTTATGATTCATTACTTAATCTTAACCGCCGTAAACTCTTAACTCTCTTTTTGATTCAAAGAGGTTCGACGCGCTATTGCTGCTTGTACAATCGTCTAATTTTGAAGAATAATTTCCAGAGCAAGTTAGGGTAACCTTTGGATGACGCGGATGTGTAATAGTCGCGTGTGTTCTAATTTTAATATAATAATCTTTGCAAAAAATCTATGCCGAAATGAGTGATTTGTTATATTGCCGGGGAAAAGACGAATAATAGAGGTATTGAATGACGAAATTGTTCTTCATCCCAAGAATTAAAACGATCATTTCGCGTTTCATAGAGTGAAGCAATAACGATTTTTCAACCGAGGAGAACGAGTTGCTTTAACACTTTTGAATATAGTCATAACAATGTCGGAAATAATATATTTACAAGCTTTTAGGTCATAATATAATTTATTGCTGTAACTGGGAGTTTAATTGTAAAATAGATTGTGTATTTATAATTGCAGAATAATGAATAAATTTAGAAAGAGATTTGTAATTTTAACATATTAGTGGTTATTAAGTCGTTTACTCGAAAATGAAGTGTAGATTTGTCAACAAAAGTATGTTTGTTGCAATTTGTATAATATTGTTAAATTATATCATTTGACGAATGTCATAAATTACTGTCGCTGTTGATTAATAAAACAAATAAAATAAAATTATATATAAATATGCATAAAACATATATTATCTCTCTCTCTCTCTCTCGGAGAGAGAGATAACAAATTATAAAAAATATAATAAAATATGCCTGTATTAAATATTACTGTTCAAAAGATTAAAATACGATTGCAAAATGCGAGCCGAACCTTCTTCAAGTAAAAGAAAATATTTTTTATTTCCATTAGATAATATGAAAATGAGTAATAAAATTCCAAAATTTGAATATCTCGACTAAGATTTCAAGGACAGGTTTGTCAAGACGAGTATAAAAACTAACCGTAATAAAGATATTTATATAATGAGATGAACTATTTTTAACACGAACGTATTCTTTAAAAATATATAAAAGCAAAATTACAAAGTTACTTAATGATTTGGAGGACTTATTAACGTAAAAAGCAAAATCGTTTACAAACTTAACCCCAATGTAATTATAAATTATTAATTTGTGTGGAAACACCAAAAGCAACAACAAAACCGCGCTTTCCTAACTCTTATAAACCTCTATTTCTTCCATAAAATTGCATTGCATTAATGACAGCTGTCAAAAATCGTATACTTCTACAAATTTATTAAAGTTTTAGATGCAACGAATCCACATTGTATGCCAAGACTAGTATACAAAGAAATTTGTTAGTAACTGATACTAATTTTCATTTTCTTTAATACATTTATTTTATCTTCAAATGAAAAATTGAGATTTCTTTTTTTAAATGTGACTAAATTTTAATTTTAAGATTACCCAACAAAGATGAATACAATTTTAGAATGATATTTATATAAATTTCATTAACATAATTCATATTTCAAATGTCACTAAATAGCTGTTGATTATTATTTTTTTTTGCAATTAAAATTTGATTATTGTTAAAAATATTAATATTTATTATTTACCCATGTTTAAGATTGTTTCAATAATTATAAAAAAAAAACTAAATTGAAAATAAATATTATAACAACCGTAGCACTTATTAATTATTAATTTTAAAGTATTTTCCTAAATCATTTTTAAAAAATAAGAAACTGAATTTGCAATGCATTGCTTGAACCGATGTTAAATATGAACATCCACGTGGACTCATCATTTCTCACCCGTTAAAGTTTTAATTTCGTTATATTAATACTATGATTTAAGTTTAATTTGGAATTACTTGCAAATTATTAAGTGAAGTAGTCTTTAAGAATTTTCCAATTGATTAAACGTTTGATTTACATTTTAAAATCATTTGTGTATATCCGAGAATTTTTAAAACTTTTGTTTGGTATAACGTTTAAAACCGTTTTTATGGTGGCAAATCTTAATTGATTATACATTAGATTCCAGTTTTCTATATATTATTTGTACAATACTTTATATTATTATGTATTTTTTTGTCAGAGTTGCAACAATCCTTACACAAAAATAATCTTTTGTGTAACTGTAATAAAAGATCTTTTTCTTTTTATTTATATTTAAAACTTTGAAATATTTCGCCCACTATACTTCAATACTATATACATATACAAAATATTTAAAACGTATTTTAAGTCTTGTATTACTTAATCATTTTAATGCATTTTTAAAGAAATGAGCCAATATAATATTTATCCAATGCATTCAGCCAAATTATCAAAATTAATTCATGGGTATATGAATATCATTATATAAAAATCTTTCATACGAAGTATACTTCTAAATTAACAAAGTGCTATAAAATCCAAATACAAATTTCCCATAAAACCACTAAAAATAAGTGTAGCATTTAAAAAATGACAACAAGAAATAGTACGAATCTATAAGAAGTCGCAATGGATCATAAACTCAGATAAAAATTACATACGAAAAGAGGTTATGAGATATGCTCATAAATAATATAAAAAAATTAATGAGATCCTTACTAAATTCTATTCAACTCCTATACCAATTCTTGCTCCGGACAATTCAACATTCTACGCGCGTACAATATTCTTAGTTTGACTGAAAACTTGAGACATAAAAATTACCAAACAATGGACTTGCTGAAATATATTGCACTGCAAATAATTTTGAACAATTGCAATTAATCCGTCTTCTCAAGGAAAAAGCATTTGTCTATTTTATCCGAAAAATCTATTAAAAACCCCGTACTAATTTCTGCGCAAAACTTCGTTCTCGAGGTCAATCAATTAGACCGAAAATGCGATCGGCTCGAGCCGTCGGTAGTTTCGTAACGTTGCGCGGATGACTTTGACTTTTGAGTTGGCCAACAGGTCGATGCTCAAAAATCTGTTCGTTGCCTCGCCCTTCCCCCGATATCCAAATTTGGCTAAAACGTTCGTCGCACCAGACAACTCGCGGGTTCACAACGCGGAAACACCACAGAAGCAGATCAGATGGCCAAAGCGTTCGGTAAATCCATGTAAAACTATGCGTTGGCTATAATTACTCGTAAACTGCGCGCTTCGCGCGCTCCGTCCGCGGCGTGAATTAGAGCGTCGCCCGACGGAACTCTCGCGTCTCGACTTTCAGCGGTGCGACGGTATTCGAAGACGACGTCGGTCGTCGCAACGACACTGAGACGCCGGTGGACGCGACGCGGGCTATCTGGACGCGAGTCGCGCCGCGGCGGCCAGGTACGGCACCCTAAACGGTTATTAATAGCCCCTGTCCTAGCTTACTAGATTTGCTCTCGCGCGCGCGACCGACCAATGCTCACCAGAGACTTTTAAAAATCTTCCGAGTTTTCCGTTTTTTTCTACGCACAAACACTGCTCGTCGTACGCGAATCAACGACAGACACAATAAAACGATAACAACATTGTGCTTTTCTTATAAATTGCTTGGATTCGTTTGTAAATTGTGTGAAAATTTGAAGAACACGACAAAGGAGAACAATTTCT
>JABFPK010002418.1:0-10196 GCA_022817445.1 Habroteleia sp. ZL-2020
TACGGTTACCAACACTAAGTCAGTACTGGTTAAGTACGGATATCACAATAGTTCCAATATTGGCTAAGTTCCCTGTCGCAGTTGGCAACTGTGGTTAGCCATGCAATTATCAGTACTGATGCAGGCCTGCTTGATCATAGTACGGCTTCCAGTACTGGATCAGCATTGAATCGTTCGTGAGCTATGGCAATTTCTTACTGGGTACCCAAGTAATATATTTTATGTTATCAATTATTTGAATTCAATGAACGATAATTTCTATTCTTTAGTTTGTTTAAGGACACCCTATATATCCGTATATATTCTTCCATTATCGATATATATAATACCCATATATCTACAGAACCAAGCATTTGTCACTCGATTCATATATAGTCATACGTAGGAACGTCATATTGAGGTTGAGAATAAAATGACTCGAGGAGTAATGGAATACCATGCACATGGCGTTAGAAGTATTCAAACAAATCCTGTGTTTTACTTTACAGCCAAAAAGCCTAAGAGAGATTCGTATAATGATGATATTCCTCTTCATCGTAGAGTCGACGGAGTTCGAGATGTAAAAAAGGGGTAGGCGTATTCTATAAAGACGAGTTAATAACAGACACCGTGAAAGCTCTTACACATTTTCTCTAACGACGTTCTTCAAGGATTATAATTTATACTACCAACTTTTATACGTTAAAAACGAAATAGCCGCTACGTTCAAATGGATTGAATTAGCATTTCAGACGAATTCCATTTTAAACATAAATGTTATAGACACTATTGAAAATAAGAAAACCGATTGCAAATTTTATTAGAATTGAAAAGGTTTAATTTAATTGATAGGAACAAATTTCACCGCAGAACCGGCGAAACGGTCGCTTATTTCTCTACATTAAGAAAAAAGTTAGAGTAAGTTTAGCAATATTTTCTAGTCCAATTGAGATATACTTGTATTATATCAATATCTGATATCTTTCTAAGATAATTTGCGATACTAATTGCACTTTGAGTCATAATTTATAATATATTTACTTACAAAATATAGCAAATACGAATATAATACAAGTATATCCTACTTGGGCCAGAAAATATTGCTAAACGTACTCTAATTTTTTTCTCAGTGTAAAACGGTAGTTTCAGATTTACATTTCTGTATGTTAAGATGCAGATGATTTTTTAAACGCCATGATGTATCATATCTTGCCACTTTTGAAGATGGATTTTTTCCTCAAAGTGCTATAAAAGGTAATTCTTAAAGCTAATCTGGTCTTAAAGGTCTACTGCTTGGATCACACTTAAATGTTAAACTTTTTTTTACAGAATCCAGTAGAGCAAATAGCGAAAGAAGTCCTAGAAGAAAAATCAAAAGTAACTTAGGTAACCGTAATCACTAAAAAAATAAATATATTATATGAGAGAATAAATAAGGTGAACAAATGCAAGCAAAATTAGTTCGTGTGCAATTGAATGCTTCATCCACAAGGCAAACCAAAGAAAAGAATTACTCCGACAAAGGAAAAAAATATTTCATCTTGTTGCAAAAAACAGACGCACAAGGATGAAACTGAATTTTGACAACTGTGTTATTTATTACGTTCAAGCACGACAACAATCATGTGTTCACGATTTTCCGTAAAATGAATGGATAATATTGACAAAATACTCAGACGGGAAGCGAGACAAACAAAATGTACGATTTTAAAAAAATTGTAATAAAAAGCACTTGTTAATTTTTGTAAAACGTGTTTCACAATATCTCAAAATTGTCATTCTGAAGAAAGAATATGGCAGTGTTTTTATTCCAGCGAAAGAATATAGAATAAAACTGGATATTTCGTCGACATGTACGTATGAACGGTTGAAGCTTTTTAATTGCTTTGAAATATATTTTTTTTGTTTGACTCTGCGTGCACTGTAACGAAGTAAAAAATAAAGATTAACACACAAATTTGCACCAAATCACATACAAGCTACGCTCATTAACAAAAATTAAGCAATGCCAATTGTCTACATTGCTTTTGTTATAATTAAATAATCATAAATGGGTGATAAAAACAAAATAAGGGACTGGAAATCGAAAGTCAACGTTAAACAAATTCTTAAACCTAATAATATAATGCAACTTATCAAATATGAATGCATAAGTAGTCGATGTCGGTGTAAAAAATATAGCAACGGAAAGGATTCGATTCAAATAACATCGCTACATGCATTACGATGCTAAATATCTCATGATTAAAATATAAACGTCGAGTTGAATTTGAGGCCAAAACTGGGTATGGCACTTGCGCGTGTACATGTAAAATCGATAAAAGCAGTCCAAGCCAAAGAATATAGTTACTTCCTCTGCGAAAGAGCCATACACTACATATATACATTAACAAAAGCAATATATACATCCAACCACTAGTAATACTATATCCTCATATCCTCGCAAGTATAAACAACTGAGTAGTTTGTAAAACAAAATATACGGATATTGCCTTTACTCATTTACGGTAACAAACCATACTATTACATAGAGGTTTATGTTTATAAAATATTCAGAATAAAATAAATTTTAATTAATTATAACTGCAAATGTTTTGTCATTTAAATATTTGATGATTAAATCAATTAGAATTTATATACTCTTTATTTAATTCGCAGTATTTTAAATAAAGCTCTGCATGATTATTATGTATTGTGATAAGATAAAAAAATTTGGCAAAACGAGACTAAATTTGTGCAGCAAATTTAATTAGATAATTCAGTTATTTCAACTGAAGTCTCAATTTTATTAAGTAAGAGTTATCTAAATATACTGTAAATTAAGTTATTTGCATAAAATTGAAGAAATTGATTAAATCAACTAGACGAAAAATATTATCTTAGGCCAAAAACTATAAAAAATATTCTCAGTGTAAGAGTTTAATTTAATATTGTATTAAACTGAATTTGTTCAGTTGTTCCACAGAAGAAAACCGGTCTCTGTATTTACATGGTAAAATTACAATGCTTAGCTAAGCAGTTTATAATTTTGAAATTAAATGCAAAAATTCTTAAATGACCCACTCCAAAACAGAAAATATATATTATGCCATGAAATTAAATAAGTAAAGCAATGCCAAGTCTCTATAAAACTTAAAAATGCATTATATAGAAATGAGTGATATTTATAAGCTCTACATTTTTATGCATTTATATAAATAATAAAAAGCTTCAGTTAACTCACGCGTTCATAAATATCATTTTAATTCAATTTAATCCGATCAAAATAATTTCAAATCTAATTACAAATAAAACGTATCCAGTTTGCGACGTTAATGTATAAATAATTATCGTGAAACATAATCTAATAGCCACAAATGACAAGAAATATTATTTCTTTTCTAACAAACTGATAATAACGATAAAGTCTATGCCTTGAAACCACGAGCGGTGACTGCGGCAAAGTTGGTCCGATTTTGTGATCAACGAGAAGCCGAATGTCTACAAGTATATTACCAAAGTTTCTATTAAGAGAATGCAATCAAATTAAGAGAATGTCAAAGATCGATAAGGCAAACAAGTTTGAATTCGCACTCGCTGATGACGTCCCTGAAACCAAAGTACATCTTTAACACGTCTACACATACACATAAACTAGGTACTTCATCCCCCTATTTACTTTCCACCCCCATTTGCTACGAAGCTAACAGTGTGTACAACTCGGGAAGACGAATTCGTCTCTCTGTCTCGTTTCCTCGCCCTCAATGACTCGAGGTCTCTCGACCTCCTACTTTGTTGAAAGCTGACAAACTAACGGCAACGAGAGCACACTGCAAACTGCTCTGTATCTTTCTCACTTTTGCTTGCTCAATCCTATCTTTTTACATCTCTTTCTCCATTCTTTCGCCACCAACTCACCCCCCAACCTCCCCTATTCTACAATCCTACCATCTCTCGTGCCCCCTTCGCAGGTATCTTCTTCTCGCTTTCTTCTAATGTGCTCTAGACACTCTTTTTCCTTCTACTTTTTTGCTTAACGAAAGTACCACCTCCTCGTACACAACCTTTGACGGTTTTTCTCGTGTTTTTACCTCTTTCACCTTTTTCTTTTCCCGTTCTTTTTTTATATATTTACCCTTTTTCCTCTCTTTTTTTATTCAAGCTTTTTTCCCCGTTTCCCGCTCATTCCGCCACGCGAATTCGTGCCACAGAAAGTCTCGCTATGCCATGACACTTCTTCCATCAACTTGTTCTTACGAATCTAACCTAAGTACGATGTGACGCCGAAGCATTCTCTTCCAACGCATTTTTATCTCGAAATAGCGAAACGGTGCGCCTCCGTTTCCTCGCATTATTCTTCGTCGATGTCTTCCTCCGTTTCTTCAAGATGATTCTTTTCTTCTCAGTTATGGTGTTCCGCAAGTACCTGCGGTAAATAACGACATATATTATTCGACGTTCATTATTGTACATCCAATTGAATTTTAGTTATCTCGCAAAGAAAAATTGTATTGTGAAAATTGCTGTGTTTGACGGTAAACTGAGATATACGCACGGTATTAATTCTTTCAAGAGAAATTTTCACCAATTGGAGTTTTGCTTAAGTCATGAATTATGTAAATATTAAGTTTCTTACATTATTATATAACTTTGTATGTGGTATTTATTTACTATGACAATTTAAACATAATTTTATATATAAACGAAAAAATGATTAAAGATTAATATGATGTGACTATTTAAAGATTTTAAATTCGTAATGTGCTTCGTATGGAGGGCTAAAAAATTCAACTATGACACTTTTAAATTATCAACTAGTAATTCAATATTTCTACATTCATGAAATAATGGAACAGTAGATATGGCACTATGATATCATATGAATTATAATGTTGCAACGTCATATAAAAGCACCGTTGCCTTTTACACGATTACAAGGTATATTGCGAAATATCAATTTTATGATATTAATGTGACATTGTGATATGTTGGAAATTTGGTATAATATTCCTTACATCAGAAATGTCTAGTTTAAAATAAGAAAATCTTATACGTATAAATATGACAGTGTCATATAAAAATGAATGTAATATTATTAATATAATTATAATAATATAACTTAAAGAGTATTGACAAATGTTTAGTGGTATGATTACAGAAATATGAAAATATTATTTATATATTCAAAAAAGATTTAGAAAATTCTGTATTATCAAAGCGAAGCATTTATGAAATGTTACAATTTTATCTTGGTTCATATTTCACGGTATATTATAGAATCAGATCGACTTTACCTGAATGTAAATGCAATTGTGAAAGTTCGCCAGGGGAGGGGAATTTTATTGCAAAAAATGAGAATGCGAGAAAAAGACAGAAGTAATTCAAACGAGTTCAGTCTGAAAGCTCGTATCAGTAAGAGCGCGTCACTTCCGACACATTAAAGTCCCTGCGTCGGAAGTGAAGTGGCGAGCCGAGAGTCTTATCCCCTTCCTTTTTATACCCCCTTTCATCTTCTTCGCCTGAGTAAAGACACGATTTCGTACGTGTCTACATTTGATTTCAACGGGTTTCACTTTAACGCACGAAATATTTTTCTTCTCTCTCTCTCTTACAACACTTTGCCTACTTCTTGTTTCGTGTTTAGCATAAAGATTAATTATACATATATGTACATCGGACTAGGTTTACACTCTTTAAAATTTCGATAATGTATAATTAAAAGGATAAATTACTATAATAACTGAAATAAAACATATAATCGAAATCGTATTGCTTTTTACGAAGTATAAATATTTAACACATAACGAAAAACAAAATACATAATATATTGCGTTCTTTATCATAAAGATAAAAATATTAATATTTTCAATCTTGCAAAATTCGATGTAAATGGCATGCTTGATGTGAAATCAGATAGAAAATGGTATTTTAAGTGCGAAATGGATAAACAAATTTTTCATCAATTTCAGATGCCAAGATTTAACGTTTTCGGAAATCAAACGTAGTGAGCATAGTGATGAAAATATTTTTTTGCTAACTTGCTTCCGCAAATCGTATTTTTGGTGCTTAAATAAGTTTTTACCAATATATAACATTTTTTTGCATTTTGACTTCATTCAGTAAAATTTTTCAAATTGTTAAAAAAAATTCTACCTAAAAATGAGAACTTTTAAAACACCAAAATTAAGATTGAGTGAAAACTAAAAATCCAATCATAAACTAATAAATTTTTTCTTGTAGAGAATTGAATTCTGCATTAAACAAATGTATAAATACTTCTATGTTTATGCGAGAATTTTAAGACAGTTTTATTTATTAATTCTGAATTCCGACCAAAAATCAAAAATTTTGGATAGTGAAACCTACTTAATTTTAGGGAACCAAAAAATCTAATGTCATAGATATACCAAATTCAATCCTAACAACATCCATGATGTGAAAGAAGATAAAAAATGACATTTAAAGTGCAGAATGAAGATAAATTTTGTATTTGCCAAATTCAAGTGCCCAGATTTCAGATTTTTGGAACACAAACTGAGCATAATGATGACAATATGTTTTTCCAATTTGCTTTCGTAAATCTTATTTTGGATTGTGCTATTGCTATTAATCGAATCTTTATCTAATGAAGCTTTTCTGGCAGGGATTTGAAGTCTGTGTCAGAATAATGTTTATTGTTGTATGTTTGGGTGAGATTCTGAGGAGAAATCGATTTATTAATTCTGAAATGTGACCTAAAATTGGAAATTTTTCCAGGGTGAGTCTTGTCATAGATCTCTGTAAATTCAATATTAGCGACATCTCTGATGTATAAGAAGATAGAAAATGGTATTTAAAGTGCCAAATGAAAAAAAAAAATGTTTACCAATTTCAGGTTTTTGGAGTATATTGAGTTTGGAGGTGACATTTTTTTTTGGAAATTTGTTTCCGGAAATCGTATTTTAAGTGAATAAATATGTTTTTAAGCATATCCCCCACCTATATTTTTATTGCATTTTGACTTATTTTGTGAACATTTTTGAAATCATCCGAAAATGATATCTAAAAATGAGAAATTTTAAAATAGGCATAATATAATATTAATTATTATTATTAATAGAATCTGCATTTAATGAACCTTTCCTTCTAGAGATTTCAATTCAGAATAATATTGAAAGTCTGAATTTCGTCCAAAATTTTTGGGTGATTAAAAAAATTATTGTATCAAATCTCCTAAATTTCAATATTAATAACATCCCTGATGTGAATAAAGGAGATAGAAAATAGCATTTAAAGTACAAAATGTAGAAAAAAAAATGTTCACTAATTTCAAGTGTCCAGATTTCATATTTTGGAACATTTTTTTCCAATTTACTTCCGCAAATCGTATTTTAGGTGCAGAATGTCAACTGACATAAAAGATTTTTGGAATTAATTAACTTTCATATATGTAAATTATTGTAAAACTTTCCTGTTTTTAAAATATATTTTTGATTATATTGAATATTTTCTTCCTCCAACTTCTATTTTTCGTACAAATTTCGATTGATAATATACTTACGCTCTGCAGTGTATTAAATAAATTATTTCTATGTTTACTTGTAAACATCAATAATGCCGTTTGTATTACGGTACAATTCGCTTTCAGTAAATTTGTATTCTTCGAATACTTATACTACTCTTCAAGTTTTAATATTTTGTACTCATATTAAAGTAATATATAATTTACATTATTTTCATCATCAAAGAGCTCATTTATAAGCTCAATGCTAAAATAATTTGTTTCCTTCCAAAATGTATTCTATCTTACCAACAATTAGTTTCAAAGAATTCTATATTATCTGCATTTCTTAACATTAAAATACTTTTACTCACGTCATCTACCGGAACCTTACATGTTTAAAAACTCTTTAAACCAGCGCGTTAACTCGTCGATAACATAAATGAAGGAATACGAGAAACCCGAGAAACATATATATAAACCACATAACCTACATAACTAAACAAAAGATAAAGACCGCGCTATCGGTTGCGCATGCGTAGGCGTGTGAGGATGTGAAATAAGAGGGAGAAGTTATACATTGCAAAGAAGCACAACAAATATACGATTGATCCGTCAGATCGGCTCGTGATACGAGAAGGTTTTTAACTTAGTCGTTGTCTGTTGTGTTAAGCATATGTGTGCAGTGCGCCGTTAATTACAAATAATAATTAGTGTTGTTTTTGTATTGACTGACGCGAGTTTTCAAGACAGGAATTTAATTTCAGTGCATGGAAGACGATCTTAGAAAACTACAGAAAGACTTGCATGCGTGGATCGCCTCACGATTTCAAAAAATGACAACTGTGAGTCAATTGGTCGTTTATAAAACCTCTAGGGACGGTAACATCAGGAAGCTTAAGGTAAGTCTATGACCTCAGCATCTGTCCAATTATAATCGTTTATTTGCTGTCGCAACGCTAAAATCATTTTATTGCCATAGGGTTTTTGCTCTAACTTCAAGTACAATTATTACAATTGTAATATTCATTCAAAGTGATATACCCTTTAATACAAGTATTCATTTATAAAGTAAAGAAAAACAAACAAAAAAACAAAAACATTTCTTTTATGTTATATATAAAACAAAATATCTAATGCAATTTATTATTATATTTTCATTTTAGAAGGATACAAATTTCTTTAAAACAATTACTGTAATTGGTTAATAAATTCTAAATAAATAATGTATTTGATAATGTGTTCTTTTCGCCCCAGAAAATAAGGTTACACGTTCATTTATATTCTATAAAAGCCATTAATTGTTATATTTAAACACGACTAAATTCTTTCTTTGTGTTTGGCGTGTTAAATGTTTTTTTTGCAATGAATTTTTTAATAAATAAAATTTTAAATTAATAAATAATAAATTGTTATAATATTACTTTTAGATAAAGGCTGTGTACCCCCTCGTAGCAATTCTCACTTTTTTCGTTCAAATGTCTTTTAATCCATAAAAAGACTTTTCCAATCCAGAATAGAACTGGTAAAACTCGTATACAATTTGAATAAGGAATGAGCTCCGATATTCCATTTATTGCCATATAAGATTGATTTTTTATTAATTTAACATTTTGAAATTTACTTAATTATTTATTTCAGCGACAAAAACAAGAACTCGCTTGACAAATTAATGGAAAAATATTGGTTAGGATGAATTTGTTCATGATACAAATAAGACTCAAATCTCTAGATGCATTTGACTTAAGATAATTTCGAAGCAGTTTAGATCTTCCCATGGCAGAATAAACAGTGCTCCGAAATCGGGACTTCGTGACATTCAGACTGTGACGGTCAGCGAAAAGTGCAACGGCCGTTGTAATCTTTTAAGAGGGCCTTTGTTCTAAGATTTTCGCTTACATGAGTGAGACAAATTAATTTGTTTTTATCTGCATTTCCTTTTTAAAATTTCACTGTCAGCTTTTAACATGAAGAAAACCATTCGCTATACGCAATACTATAGGTTATTAATAAACCTAAAATTTTATTATATATATACGATTCTTAAACACCAGTTGGAAACATTAAAATTATATCTGAAAATGACATACACAAAATTGAAAGTCCTTTATTTTAGAAATTATTGTTTTTTCATTTCATTTGAAATTGAAGATAGTAACATTGGTGCTTTAAAATATTTTAAACATTGTAATAATACAATTGACGAGCAAAACCTTGATTTTTATTTTTGTTTTTTATATATTATCAATAGATAAACTATAGTAAAGAAAGATAGCCAGACAAGTTGTTTTTAAAAACAGAATCAGTTTCCGGTCTAAGGCATATTCATTTTATTATAATTTAATATGTATCTTAAATATTCTATTGACCAATAAATTGAAAACTACGCATCTAATTAGAAAAAAGTTCGATATTTTTTAGATATATAAGTTATGTAAAATGTAAGTGATCTCCGTGGTTTTTGTAAAAGGCGAGGTGACTGAACTGAAGGAATTATACAAAATTTCAAGGCATAATTATGAAATAATTTAATACATCCCTAAAAAATATTAAATTTTTATTTGAATCCAATTATTTTTATTATCATTTTTTTATGTCCATGTAATATTAAAATGTGGTTGAATTATGTAAGAATAATATTATACGTATGAAGTTTTCTGTAAATATTTTATATTGATATATTTTAAAGTAATTTATATCTGTAACTATATTAAATGATTTGTTTATTCATATATATGAAAACATGTCACATATATAC
>JABFPK010002421.1:0-10195 GCA_022817445.1 Habroteleia sp. ZL-2020
CGTTATTTTGATTTTTTCCTACTTTTTAGAATGGCATCAGGCTGGCATTGATTTGGCAGTGGTTTGGATTGTGGCTGGCTCATGTCCGCGAGCCAGCCTCATGCCATTGTTCTTTTTCCGCTCGGGGGGTCCGGGATAATTTGATTAGGTTCTGAAGGAATTCAGCCATGGCCCCTTAAGTAAATCCATTTCATATGCGGTTTTGGGGCATATGGTGTGTTATATGTTAGGAACCTGGCGTGGGCCCGACGAGGAAAACTCATCCCGTTTACCATGTTTCATCCTGACCAGGGCCACGTTTGTAACATGGCCAACTCCATTTAATTTCTACCAGGAAAAATAATGTATAAATACCATAAAGTATTAAATATTAATATTTACAAAAAAAAATGTTGTTATGCCAACCAAAAAATTTTGTTTCGGCCAACAAAATATATCCGCACATATATTATTAGTATTCGCACATAATAAAAACTTTTTCCGAGCGCACAGTGCACATACGCCTCCAAATATAATACCGTCTGGAGCGACATTAGTGCAAAATTGTCGCGCTCTTTTTCTACTACTAATTTTCATTCGAAGCGCAAGTAATTAAAAGAACACGGGATTCACGAAAAATCATGAATTTGCTTTTCTTTTCACGTGGCGAGGCACGACTTGTATGAAATCTTGTACACCGTGCGCCATATTTCGCAGAATATACGGCTCTTCAGCGCCCTTCCTCCCTCGTTCCGGCCGTAACGTATGTCGTGCGTTAAGCCGCAGAAGTAAACGAAAAAATTGCGACTGTTTTTCAAATGCTTTACAATGCCTAAGCATCGTTTTTTGCCCGAGCCGTCGAATTCGCTTGATTGATAAAACGCAAAATTGTTTGCGTGTTCCGCGGCGAACGCGACGGTCCCCTAAATAATTAAGAATCGGCGGATTGAGTCGGAATTGAATTACATTCGAACGGGATCAGCGAAAGTGTTCGGCTCGAGTGTTTCCCTTGATTATTCGAAACGCGCTTTATATTTATCGGCAGACAGTCGAGCCCGCCTTGTCTTGACTTGGATATAACGAATCCCGTCTCGCGGTATTTGCAAGTCAAATGGAAACCCGAGAAACTTATCGGTGTATCCGTATGCAACGGTTTCGTCGCGCGAAAAATGTCTGCTTTCGGATTGCATTTTCACGGCGTTACACCTCCGAGACAAAAGGGAACGATGTCCGCTTCGATGGAACTCGAAAGCTGAATAATTCATTAAATAACGAGCCCAAATTCAATTTTTGCGGGCTTAAGTAAAGGATTGCATTTATTAAAAAGATGTTTCCAGCGCCTGAAGTTGGGTTTGATTGATTGTCGATTAAAAATTGTACGTTTTGGAATTTATCGCAAGACACTAGACGGCAGTGCAAAAGTTCGTTCATAAACTTCGGCAGTCTGAGCAATTTATCGAACTTAGATGTAGCATGTGTTTGAAAACGAGTGACATTTTTTACAAGTTTTCTTCGCCGTCGTCTCCATTCTCTTTTTATGTATAGCCTTGTTCCTTTTAAATCGAAAAAAAGTCGAGGACGAAAATTCAACAGCTTTGTCGCGTTAGCAAAGTAAAAAATTTCGTCGCGCGTTTTAACTATCGAGGTAATTCACTCAAAATTCAGAATTTGACTTTTCGGTAGTTCACTTTTCATCTTCATTTATTCGCCCGTCATCTTTATTCGCATAAATTTAATTTTCGGTTTTCATTTTATTCATATATTATAATAGTTGATTTATTAAACTCAGAAACTTTCGAACTTGTTCAAGCATTTGGCTTTAGTTTAATTGCAAAAAAATACTTGTATAATTTCGTTATCATTGAATCGTTTTGGGTATTCTAAGTCATTGTTTTTATTTAATTCTGTTATTCTATTATTTTTTTAAACTTATGAGTTTTATCTAATTTTATTAATTAATAAAATAATTGTTGTGTTTACTTTAACTTTAGCATCTTTTGAATATTTATTTTTTTTTTTAAATAATATTTAAATAATAGCTTTTAAATATTTAATATTTGCATATCGTCGCCTCCTGAGAATATAAAGGGATATCTTAAAACTCGGTTGTGAAAAGGATACGTCAGAAAAGCGTTGTAAAAAGTGATATCTGAAAATATACTTGCGAAAAGGGATATGTCACTGTATTCTTTTGATGATTTGGAGAATTTCAGTCAAGATGCAAAAGAATATCTTGTATCAGTATAGAGTTGCTTTGAAACTCGTTTATATACCAAAAATGCAATTTGGGAAAACAAATTTGAAAAAAAAAAATTTCCATCCCTATGCTCAGTTTGTGTTTCAAAAACTTGAAATCTGGGCACCTGAAATTGGTGAAAAAAATTTTTCTCCATTTTGCACTTTAAATACCATTTTCTAACTTCTTTCATATCGGAGACTTTATTTACAATGAATTTTGCGAGATGTGGAACAATAATTTTTTTGACCCCTCGGAATTTTGAAGGTCCCCCCCTGCAAAATTTTCAATTTTCAGTCAGATTTCAAAAATAAAAATTTAATTTTTCTTCAAATTTTCACCCAAACATACAAGTAACTATATTATTCTGATTCAGAATTCAAATCTCTACAAAACACACTTCATTAGGCAAAGATTCGATTAATAGTATTCGCAAAATCTTATTTTTTCTGTTTTAAAATTTCTTCTTTTTCGATAGCATTTTTTGGGTGAATTCAAAAATTTTTTCAAATTCAGTCGAAATGCAAAAATAAAGTCACATATATGCGAAGGGATGATCACAAATTCATTTACTCACCCAAAATACGATTTGTGGAGGAAACTTGGAAAATAAAATTTTTAACCCCTAAGCTCAGTTTGTGTTCTAAAAACTTGAAATCTAGGCACCTGAAATTGGTGAAAAAATTTTTTCTCCATTTTGCGCTTTAAATATGATTTTCTACCTTCTTTCACATCAGCGATGCGCCTTAGATGGAATTGTACGAGATCTGGAACAATAATTTTTTTGACCCCTGAAATTTTGAAGGTCCCCCCTGCAAAAATTTTCAATTTTCAGTCAGATTTCAAAAATAAAAATTTACATTAACATACAAGTAACTATATTATTCTGATTCAGAATTCAAATCTCTACAAAACACACTTCATTGGGTAAAAATTCTATTAATAGTATTAACAAAATCTGATTTTTTCCGTTTTAAAATTTCTCATTTTTCGATAACATTTTTGGGGTGAATTCAAAAATTTTTTCAAATTCCATCCAAATACAAAAATAAAGTCTAATACAGTCAAAATGATGTTCACCATCTCATTTATTCTCCCAAAATCCAATTTACGTAAAAAAATTTTGAAAAAAAAGTTCCTCCCTACATTGACTTTATTTTTCAAAAACATGAAATCTAATCATCGGAAATTGCTGACGTATCTCTTCGTTGACGTATCTCATTTCCCAATAACTATTCGCCGTGTCTCTTTGCACTTAGCAGGCACCGATATAACATAATCGATTAATCGACTGATATCGTTTCATTAGAATAATCCCCGCAAGAAGCCCGTGATTGAAAATTGGTCTAGACGAAAAAGAACTGAATGGTGCAAATAGTCAGCGCAATGTTGCTGATCGAGATCGCTTGAAATCTTGGATTGGAACCTATCATTGACAGCGAGAATTCGAGGATCTGGTCTCGGATGAGCTATCATTGGAAGGGGCTTTCACCGGATTCTCTCTACGCGAAGTTTAACTAAGTCGGCGCCGGTGCGGCTTGATTTATGGGTCTGCCGTGGCCCGCGAAACCGAAAGGCGGTCATCCCGCCCTCCCTTTTCTTCCTCCTCTTCTTGTGCCCTAGCTCTCGAACTTCTCCCTTCGTTATCTCGGTAACACTCGATAAATCTTGGTCCTTTTTTTCGGCCGAGGAAACGCAGCTCGCGCTGGACTTTCGAGAGGTCTTTATTGGACGGCCAGGCTAGATCCGCCGATACGCCGCAACGCCATGGGGCATCCGAAGAAAGCCCAGACCAGGGCTCGTAAAACTTTGACAACGAAAAAGCGAACGCGCTCGCTTTCGTGAGCTTTGTGCGTCGCGCGCTATCTGCGCGCGGTCATCGCCGCCAGATTGCGCTCGATACCGGACAAAAGAATTTGACGCTTTTATTAATAAAGACGTTTTCTACGTCAGTGCCTTTGAATGCAAGGGGGCGTCGCGCGATAGCCAACTGTTGATACGCGAACGCCGTTCGGTTATCGGGACGACTTCGGTTGGATGAAAAATTTAAAGAAACTTAAATTTATTTTACTCGAAGCATAAATGCTTCGAGTAAAAGACTCTACTTCTCTCACCGTGAAATTTCCAAGCATTTCGCGCGTTGAGCAAAAATTGCTCCGAGAATGAATTCTTATTAAATTTACCCCGTTTAATTAAATAACAAATATCTCGAAATTTAATGCAAATTTATTTCGGAATGAAAACGTTTGCGTTTGCTCGAAACGTCAGCAGTCATCGAAGCTGGTTTTCTTATCGCAAAATTGCATTTTTATTTCAAACCAGTCAAAATAGCAAAGCGCGATCTAGCAATAAATATTTTAAAAATGCACATTGCGTCTTGCCGAGCACCGGAAAACTGTTGTAAAATTGTGTATATCCCTGGTGTTAGATGCAGTGTCTCGGATAGAAACATGTCATACATTAAGCTTGATAAACAGTTTTTAATATAAATGTCACGAGACCATTCCGACGTGCTTTTCTTAAAAAGAATCGTGCCATTATCGAAACGAAACTGCAAAAGATGCGTATAAAAAACGGAGAAATCCAAAAGCACAAGAACGAAAATGATTTAATTAATCTTTTTCTGCGTCATGCCGAACTCGATATTTACCGTTTCCGGTTGAAGTCGCAATTATCCGATACTTAAAAACAAACTTAATCGCACGATATAAACCGCCGCGCGCGTTAACAACGAATAACAACGGATAACAACAATAAAAACATATCGACCTGAATGCACGTTACGCGTGTATAAATATAAACAAGCGTATAAAATCGGAGTAATTACGACGGAGTAAAAACTGATACGTGTCCCATTAAACAAACAATACGCATCGCGGACGTTTCATGTGCGTTTTATGCGTTTTTCGATCGCTCGTTTCTCGTCTCAGTTTATAGATTGCCGTCGAACCGAGGAACGATTTTTAGCTCGCTTGTTTATTTCGTCGCGTATTATCTCGACTCGGCGTACCTTGTGCGCGCCGCTATGAATTTTACTCGAGGCATTTTGCGCAAAAGTCGTGTTGTATATTCGCGTAATTATAGTAACGTGGAGCGTATTCCAAAGGCGATAAGACCATCGTTGTTAGGCGCACGATTCTGAATAGAAGAAGCAGACTGGAAACGTCTCGAGGATATACGTCGACGAATATAAAACTCGCGCGGTGATTGAAATACAAATTCATCATTTTTGTTTCGCGTTTTTGTGATAGCACGGTGTCAGTCGGCTTAACGCAAATGAACACTTGCCTTACATCCAGAAGTATTTCAAATACCAAAGTAATATGGATGCTTTTCTTTCGTTTATTTTGAGAATCAAGATACGAGTAACTCACTTTTTATCTCGTCTTCTCTTTATTGGATTACTTTTCGTATATTATATTCACTTCAGCGGAGAGAGAAAGAAAGAGGGAGGTATCTAGGTTTCAATTATTTTTGTTAAATTCACGTGTTGTTCCGAGTTTATACTTGCATTCAAAGAGAATTGCTAGATGAAACTAATTTTGACACATATAAGAAAAAATGCAATTTTAATTTTTCGTAATTAATTAATTTCACATATCCCAAGTAAACTTTTGTGTATGCCGTGATTAAAATCGAGTCCTGATATGGCATGCACAACAATCCTGGTCAGGTCCTGTTCTGGTATTCTGGCATGAGCAGGATCTGGCAATCTCGTTTCGTGGAATGCCTAGTCGGAGCCAGATAAGGCTTAAATTTCCTACACTGAGAAAAAATTTAGTGTAAATTTAACAATATTTTCTAACCCAATTGGGATATACTTGCACTATATCAATATCTGATATATTTTTAAAGATAATTTAAGAAAAAAATTGCACTTTGATTCATAATTTATAATATATTTACTTATAAAATATAGCAAATATATAATACAAGTATATCTCACTTGGGCCAGAAAATATTGCTGAACCTACTCTAACTTTTTTTCTCAGTGCAGCTCTAACAAGGAAATGATCGGGCATACCATGGAAGCCTAGTCAGAACCATGTTAGGAATACCTCAATGGCTTTTCTGACCAAGAATAACTCATAAAAGACCAGGTATTTCATTCAGTAGATTATATTAAATTAAATTAAATTCATTCTGTCATTCAAGCGTTGCCTTACTCCCACTCTGCGATTAATTGAACACATTTCTTACAAGAAAAAGTATTTTGTGTTTTGTTATTATTATATGTCACACACCACGTTGAATACACATTAATACAAAACAGTGTATTTAAGAATTTTTCTCTGACATGCAATTTCATTATTTATAATTTTATTATTACAAAATTAGGACCCGACCAGGTTACCCTGTTTTTTCAATACCAAATAAACTCACACATACCCGGTCGGATCTTATTAAGGCTTCCCGATAGGGCTTTCTGGCCTGGACCTACACTCACCCGGCGTTGCATCCATACGCAGGCCCCGACTCGTATGCCCGATCGGGACCCTGTCTGGAAACAGGGTTACCCTATCTGGGCCACCATTTGACCCACCCAGCAAATGAAAAATTATCCTTCACCTTCTCAACGCTATTTCATTTAAACCTCCTCTTACACCCAGTGTTTATTTCGCTGAATCTTGTTTTAAAGCAGACTCGACAAATAAATTCGAAACTAATTCAATTTACATTTCTCGAAGGAATGCGTTTTTCTTGTTTGGCCGAGCTCAGAAAAAAGGATTCCAAGACGCTTTAAATTTAAATTTAATTTAAAAACTTTGTTAGCACCTCAAACTTTTTTATATATTTGAAATTAAAAAAAAAAAAACAAATCTCGCGACTCGTTGCGACTTTATTACACGGCTGCGAAACGAGCTTTCGTTTTGACGGAACGAGGCGGCCGCATGCATATTCAACGCATTTCTGTTACGAAATTATCGCCGACATAACGAATAGTAATCGCGGGGCGATGTCGAACAGCCCGATCGACACAGAACCGCGCGTTTCGTGGTTGCGATTCGAGCGGCCGGACGCGAAGCGTTATCTGCCGAGCGGCATAAAATATGCCGCGGCACCGAGTAAAAAGTGCGCTGAAACGCGTAGCACGATGTAGCGGGTATCTTAACAACGCGGGCCCCGATAAACGAGCCGACCGCCGCTCTTTATCGGGTGATACGCGCCCGTCCGAGCGCGTCGTTCATTTTTGCTAATATATAATTGGCCGTAGCGACGACAATAATTTCGTCTCGTCGATGGCCATGCGTGTTTCGGTCCGGGCGCGGCCGATAACGCCTCGCCGGGGCCGAGTCCGCTCGATAAAGAAAACATAATATCGTCGGGCGTCGTTCCCGGCCTGGCTCTCGCAGATTACTCGGATATATTCCTCGTCGCGGAATGACAGCGTCACTTAATCAACAGATTAGACCGATCTCAAGCGCCGCTTTCGAGGGACGCCCTAATTGAACGGCCCGAAAACAGATAACGGACGAAATATCACGAGTCGCGCTCGGCTTTATTTCGCCGTTGGTGATAACCGCGCGCGCGCATACATCAACGACTACGAAACACGCGCGCCCGATTGATATTATGATTGTGTTATGGGTGCAACTTTTCAGCTGATTCGGCCGCATGTTGCGGTGTCATGTTTTATATTCCGAGACGACCGATGGTTCGATTAAAAATTACGACGTTCCGAAAACACGTTCTTTATGCGGCCGAAATGCGCGAGCTTTATCCGTTGGGTTGGTAATGCGATAGAATATTTTTTCTAAATTAATGCGCTCGATAACGTACACCTAAGCTATGAATGTGTCAATATCGTCAGAGAAGTTTTCTTATTTAAAATAATGTGACTGCTCTCAATAATAAAATAGTTGTTAATTACATTGAAAGCCAATTTCATACTTGAGCAACGTTTGGTAGTTAGTAAAATGGCTAAATATATATTTTAGATATATTTTATTATGTGGATCTAAAAGTTTGGTTGGCTATAATTAGTTGAGGCAAACAAAAGTTTTTGGTTGACATAAAAACATATTTTCTTCTAATCATTAAATTTCTTTAAAAAATAATGGAGCAGATATTTAATATTTTCTTGATATTTATATTTTGTTATATATTTCTAAATATTTTATTTTTACCAAAAAACATTTATTAAGTATTTTTTATTTATTATATACTATAATTTTTTATTTATTTTTTAAATATTTGGCACTATAAGGGAAATAGTAGATTAAATTGCACTAAGTATAATGGTTCGGCGAAATTATACTTGCTTGATCAGGTTTAAAGGAAGAAGGGACAATAACCCAGTAGTTAAAGCGTTCGACCGACAACGCAGCGTGCCGAGTTCGAATCCTACAGCGGGAGGTGTTTTTTGGAATCAAATAATTGTACAATTATAAAAATATATATGGCAATTTTATCTGTGTCAGAATTTATTACTAAATATAACTATATTGTGGTATATCAACTGAAATTTTTGGTTGAGATAATTGAGTTATGCTTTTGATAATCGAAAAAAAATTATTTAGTTGTGTGAATCAAAAATTTTTTTGGTTATATTTCTACTAAATTATTTTGTTGGAAAAACCAAATTTTTGTTAAACGAACGAAATGATTTAGTTGTGTGAACCAAAAATTTGTTTTGTCATATTTCTACTAAATTATTTTGTTGGGAAAACCCAATTTTTGTTAAACGAACAAAATGATTTAATTGTGTGAATCAAAAATTTGGTTGCTCATATTTCTCCTAATTATTTCGTAAGGAAAACCAAATTTTTGTTAAACAAACAAAATAATTTATTTGTGTAAACCAAAAATTTGGTTGCTCATATTTCTGCTAAATTATTTCGTTAGGAAAACTAAATTTTTGTTGACACAACAAAACATTTTTCCCGGAGAATGTGAATCGCGCAACTTCACCCGTCAGACTTTTTGTCATTACTTCATTCTTTTAATCCTGCCGTCTGTATATTAAGTAAATTATAATTCCAATTACTCTCTCGAAAGAAGCGGTCGTTTTTTGTTGAATGACAAAACCCTGGCGTTGCGCCGTTATTTCGTGTCTCAGTGTTTAAAAAGCTATACGCTCGGTACGGTTTGGTACCCCACGCATTACCATAGTACGTCTTAAGGGTCGCGCGGAATCGTTTTTACGCCACATTAGCTTCGACGGGTAATTTTCTGCAGGCTCGGTAGAGATACTTCTTTTCCCTGCCACTGACTTTTCTAACTTGCTTAAGTGGATCCGGATACGTACGTGAACAGGTACGGGAAATTGCTCGGCTTGTGTCTTCCACGACAAAAGAGGGTCAATCCAATTTTATTTTACAGCAAAACTTTCCGCGAAATTAAATACATTAGTCGAATAACGAACAATAAGTGACGACTTTTCACGTTTCTCGCTCTTTTCCCAAGCTTTTCTCTTTCGCCCACCGATTTGTTTTCGTTGTAAATATTGCATTAGCCATTTTCATTTCCTCATCTCGCGATCGGCCATTATCAAATAATCCTTTCGGTGAAACGTCAAATTAATCCCAGTTGCTAATTTTATACGAAATTTTTAATCCCCTTCTGCTTCAAATACATCGTTCATTCTTTTCACCGTTACTTCTGCTAACAATTGTAAATGTACGCCGTTAAATTATATTTCCCCGATTGTCCTGAATCCTTTCACGTATGCCACATTTCATTTTATTGGCATAATTTCAAAATAAATAAATGAATGCTCTCGCAAATTATGAACGCAAAATATAATTCTCATCTTTGTGTCATGAATATACTGGGTGCTAAAAAAGCTCCGGGATGGTTAAATATCTCGAGAAATTCACATTGAATCAAGAAACCAAAAAACTCGTATGTTTTTCATATTTTTTAAAAACGTATCTAAACACACCAAATACAACCCCTAACTCTCACTCCCGGGGGTTGAAGCGGGGGCAACTTTGAAATCTTAAATGGCAACCCCCCTTTTTTATTACAAATTCAGAA